>VFSX01000864.1:0-25000 GCA_016618255.1 Chlamydomonas sp. UWO 241 | reverse complement strand
AGCACCATCAGAGCACCATCACAGCACCATCAGAGCACCACCATCAGAGCACCATCAGAGCACCCATCAGAGCACCATCAGAGCACCACCATCAGAGCACCATCCATCAGAGCACACCATCAGAGCACCATCAGAGCACCACCATCAGAGCACATCAGAGCACCATCAGAGCACCATCAGAGCACCATCCATCAGTGCACCATCACAGCACCATCAGAGCACCACCATCAGAGCACCATCCATCAGAGCACCCTCAGAGCACCATCAGAGCACCACCATCTGAGCACCACCCATCAGAGCACCATCAGAGCACCATTCATCAGAGCACCATCACAGCACCATCAGAGCACCACCATCAGAGCACCATCCATCAGAGCACCCTCAGAGCACCATCAGAGCACCACCATCTGAGCACCACCCATCAGAGCACCATCAGAGCACCATTCATCAGAGCACCATCACAGCACCATCAGAGCACCACCATCAGAGCACCATCCATCAGAGCACCCTCAGAGCACCATCAGAGCACCACCATCAGAGCACCACCCATCAGAGCACCATCAGAGCACCATCCATCAGTGCACCATCACAGCACCATCAGAGCACCACCATCAGAGCACCATCCATCAGAGCACCCTCAGAGCACCATCAGAGCACCACCATCAGAGCACCATCCATCAGAGCACCCTCAGAGCACCATCAGAGCACCACCATCAGAGCACCACCCATCAGAGCACCATCAGAGCACCATCCATTAGTGCACCATCACAGCACCATCAGAGCACCACCATCAGAGCACCATCCATCAGAGCACCCTCAGAGCACCATCAGAGCACCACCATCAGAGCACCATCCATCAGTGCACCATCACAGCACCATCAGAGCACCACCATCAGAGCACCATCTATCAGAGCACCATCACAGCACCACCAGAGCACCACCATCAGAGCACCATCCATCAGAGCACCATCACAGCACCACCAGAGCACCACCATCAGAGCACCATCCATCAGAGCACCATCACAGCACCACCAGAGCACCACCATCAGAACACCATCCATCAGAGCACCATCGCAGCACCATCAGAGCACCACCATCAGAGCACCATCCATCAGAGCACCATCACAGCACCACCAGAGCACCACCATCAGAGCACCCTCAGAGCACCACCCCCTGAGCATCATCCACCAGAGCGCCATCGGAGCACCCTCAGTGCATAACTATCACCAGAGCACAGCTGTCACAAGAGCACCACTCATAAGAGTCCCACCCCTCAGGGCCGCCTATCACAGCACCATTTCTCACAGCATGTTCCGCCACAGCGCCATGCCTCACAACACCATCCATGTATCCCTCAAATGCAACGTAGGCTTCTGGCGCGTTCTCCTCGCAAGACGCTGTCCAGCTCTGCGACGAACACGGCGTAGAGTTTGCGCGCGGCCTCATCAACTTCAGCCACGTGACGCTCTCCGAGCGCCTCAAGCGCCATGCGATCGCTGTGTCGATACTCCCCTCGGTGGGGTGCGCGCTGCCTACGGAGGACATCGAGGAGGTGCTGCACAGGTGGGCCTAAACCCTGAAACGTATCCCTTGACCAGCACTCTAAGCCTTCGAAACCCCAAGACGCAACCCCTTGGAAAACACTGCATCAAGCGCCATGCAATCGCTGTGTCGATACCCCCCTCGGTGGGGTGCGAGCTGCCTTCAGAGGACATTGAGGAGGTGCTCCACATGTGCGCCTCCACCCTGCAACTCGAAACTCGAAAGCCACCGCCCAAAAAACCCAGCCCCAATACACACCACCCTTCAAAGCGAGACTGTAGATCGCCACCCGATCGCGGTGTCGATGCCCCCCTCGGTGGGGTGCGCGCTGTCGACGGAGCACATCGAGGTGCTGCACAGGTGCGCATCACCACACATCCACACACACACGCACACACACACACAAAAACCCAGCCTGAGATCCGAAGCCCTGGAGACATTTGTCCCCGAAGAGTGGGGTGTGCGCTGCGAACAGAGGACATGAAAGACGTGCTGCACAGGTGTGCCTCAGTGGTCCCTGGGAACAGTTACAGTTACATGGCATTCCAGCTAAGACAACACTAGTCCTAGTGCCACCGCCCTGTGAAGGACGATAGCCACCAGCCAGTTACCTGCCGTCTAGACTACCGCTCCCGCCGGCTAGTTTAGACCCAAACAAGTCCCTGAGGGACATGTCTGGCAAGGAGCGTATAGGAAAGGACCGTCCTCCTCCTGGCCTTTGAGGCCAACCACGCCGGCTGTGCCGACTGGCGGCGCTGAAGCAGAAAAGTCCCCGCCTGGCATGGTGCATGGTTGTCCAACTCCATGCATGGGGCTCTGCCTGCGCCCCATGCGTCATGCATGGCCAGGTCCCACCCTCCAGGAGGGCCTGGGCAAACAGAGTCGTCATGGCAGGCTGCCTGAAGACCAATGCCGACGCCAGTCACCGGCAGACGAGTGCCCCCGAGGGTGAGCGCGGTGACAAACGCTGCGATGGTGAAGCGGATAAACTCTGTTGTTGCCTCGGCGGTCACCACCGCTGAAGCCCTGATGGTAGCTCGCCCCACGAGCAGCCATCTTGACCGATGTCCAGCATGCATTGACGGGCGCCAGCTCCTCCGCTCGTCGATCAACTCGTCGAGATCGGTGCCGCATGGCGTCCTGCATGGGAGGAGGATAAGGGCCGTCTCCCAGCACGGGTCGCGGCAGTGCCGCGGCTACTCGCCAAGCCATGACAGCGCCGGGCAAGCCGCTCCTGTAGTTTCCACTGAGGGACAGTCTAGCAGGAGCCAGGCTAGTCGTATTTTATCCCGCTCGTTAGCGGCACGGAGATCCTAGTCACCAGCAGCGCCGCATTGCTGGGTCCAGGGCTCGGCGACGAGAACGCGCCTCCGTTAATCGAGCCCCGGTCCCTGGGAAGGAGTTGAGTAATTATTTGTTTGCCGGCTCCAGCAACTTTGACCGCTCACACCAGGCGCAATACACAGCGGGTAATCATGCAACGTATGCCATTGTGCTGCTCTCGGCAACAGCTTTCCAACGCACCGCTCCACACCCTTTCCCGCTAAGTGTGGAGTGGTTTTCTGGGAAATGGGAAATCCGGCCTGGAGCGGTTTACGGCTCGCAGGGGAATCACTGGTGTGCCTTAACCCTGGTACTCAGAAAAGACTCCACCCCCTGATGACCCCCAAACCCTAAACCCACGACAACAAGAGCATTAAAAGAGAAGACTTCTGAGCGCCGCCCACAGAGGACACCAAAGAGGTGCTGCACAGGTGCGCCTCAACCCTGGGACCACTTGCCCACTTGCCTAACACCGACGGCAATGCAAGGCTGCTAGGTAACCGAAACAGAGAGTAACCGAAAGTAACCGAAAGTAACCTGCCCTTGCAGGGACACAATCGCGATGCTGGAGGACGACGGGCGCGATGACGACGGCCGCCCGACACAGCACCACACAGCCACCGAGAGGACCCGAAAACAACCAAAAAAAAAGGAAATAACCAAAGGTACCGTAGTGATCCATGTACTTCACGGCTAGATAGTTCACAGCAGCGCCTTTGAGCGCGAATAGCGAGTCTGTGGAGCAAGCCAGCGCAAAAGTTGCGACGGACAGTTCACACCCCACACCGAGACCCGATCCGTCGCGTTTTTTTGCGCTGGCTTGCTCCACGGACTCGCTATTCGCGCTCAAAGGCGCTGCCGTGAACTATCTAGCCGTGAAGTACATGGATCACTACGGTAACCAATCCCCCCCTGTCGGTGACCCTCGGCAGGGACACTGTCGCGATGATGGAGAACCACTGGCGACCGCCCGACAGCACAGCCAAAGAAACCCGGAAGCAATGGAAATTGAAGGTAACCGACAGTGACCGAAACGTTCAGAAAATAACAGAAAATACCACCACCACCCCCTGGCAGGGACAACACCGCGATACCACAGGACGACGGGCGCGGCGACCGCCCAACGCACAGTCAGCGTCACCCGAAAGTAACTGAAGGTAGCAAAACATCAAGAGTAACCAAAAGTAACCGACCTGCCCTTGCAGGGACAACATCGCGATGCTGGAGGACGACGGGCGCGGCGACGACGGTCGCCCGACGCGCTTCTTCAGGGACGCGTCAACTGGGCAGCTGCAGGTATGTTCTACTTCTAGTTACTTCTAGTTACCGTAAACTCCATTAGCCGTTAGCTATAGTTAATTTCTCAACCCCCCAGCTAAAATGAGCAACTTAAGCTTAATTAATGAGTATCTGGGGTCGCTTAAGTCGCGACGGAGATACTCGCCGACCAATGAGGCAAGTGTGGACAGCAAGTGTGAATGGGCGGCTCCGCAAGGCTGGCTAAAGTGAGAAGAAATGTATATTACCCCTCGCTAAAGTCAAAATACTAAAAAAATGCTCCGCTGCGCTGGCTGAAGTGTCTCAGGAATCACTTTATTAGTATTTTACGAGGCGGTAGTTAAAGGCTGATGGAGTTTACGGTACTTGCAGGTTACCTTTGGTTACTTCCAGTTACTTGCAGGCGCCGTTTACTGTGTCGATGTTGTTTCGGTTGCATTCGGTTGTCGGTTGCTGCGTAGACGAGCGCCCTACGCACGACGACTTTCTTGTTTTAGCTGTCGGTTACTGTGCTGATGTGTCTGTTTCTTTGGGGGCCTCAGAGACTGCATGGACGACTTCCAAGCCCCGGTTACTCAGTGATTTCCTTTTCAGGACTTCAAATTGATTTTTCCACAGCCGGATTTTGCTTTGACTGCGTTGACCGTTGACCTCTCATTTACCTTGTGTCCTCGTACCTCAGTCATTTGAAAGGTTTTGACGAGCTCTGTCTGGCGGGCTTGTCAGACTTCTCATCCACCAAATGGGTCGAGTTGTTTGCAAGGTCAAAGTTACAGTTACAGTTACATCGGCTTTCCAGCAAAGACTACCTCTAGTCCTAGTACCACCGCCTAGACCCAAGTCCAGTTCTCGCCCTAACAATTACTTGTGAGGGGCGGTAGCCACCAGCCGGCTGCCTGCCAACGTGTAGTCCCAGAGCAAAAAGGAGAGCTATTGTGCGACGCCTCCAAAATAGGTCCTAACTGCTTCTAGGGGATAGGGGTCAAGTGGCGCTTGCCAATCTACTTGACCGCCGTGGTGGAGGGGCCGGCGCCTGAGGGGCAGCCGGACCGTACACCACGGCTCTCCACCCGACCCTATCCTGAGCACGCTCAAACGCCGTGTCCGAAAAAGTCTTCCAATCAGAACGAGTGCCACTAGTTTCGCCTAGCTGCTGAATCAGTAGCTTAAGAAAATAGTGTCGGGAGGAGGCTGGAGGCCGGCCTTGCTGCCGAGCCACATCCATTGTGCAGTCAAAAGTCGTACGAGGAAGACGAGAAGCCGGCATGCGCATCACATGGCCTAGCCACTGCATTGATCGCTTTGCCACAAGGCTCTCAATTGGCTCAGTGTCGCACGCCTGCCGAATATAAGTTAATCTGTGCCGGTCGACCAGGCGCACACCCAGAATGCGACGAAGGCAGTTAGAGTGGGCAACCTCCAATCGAGTCAGTTGTGTTTTAGTAGGGGCCCATGTTTCGCAGCCGTACAGAAAGTGGGGCAGCACGAAAGTGTTGTAAACCCGCATCTTAGACTGCACTTGCATCTTCTTGCGGGCCCAAATTTTATGTAACGGTGTGATAATAGCAGTTTTCCATTCCCTCGGGGCTCTCCCCGACCGCCATACGGCGACGATGACCCGGTGGAGCCATGCGATGGCAGGTGGGCACCGCAACAGCATGGCGTCCAGCTGGTCACCGCCCGGAGCGGCGGCCGAGCGCAACGCTCGCACACACGCCTCCGTCTCAGCCAGGTCAGGGGGGCGCCCGTGCGCTTCGTCCACCTCTGTCGAAGGTCAAAGTACAGCCGGAATACAGCCAAATGGCTGTGGACAGCCGAAAAGGAAGCCACTGGTCAATGCAATGACGTCCGCGCCTCTTACACTCCAGTCCACACCCTTTGCACCGCAGTGGCTGGAGAAGTCGGCTGGGGAGCGCGACGCGCTGAAGCTTCAGCACCAGCTGCAGGTGCGTTTAAGGGCTGGAAGGGGTAAAGTACAGCTGGTTCTTTGACTTTCATTGACAATCTGAGGACCAGGGCCCTCCACCACTACAATTCGAGTGGTTTGTATACGTGCAGAGCCGTAGAAAGTATTGGAGAGCCTGGGGTCGAAGGTTTGGGAGTGCAACGCAGCTGCAGCGTCATGTACGTATCACCAGGTTGTTATCATTAGGCGTGGATTATACTCGGTGCTGTGACTTGCATTGACGACCTGAGGACCCGGGCTCTCCACCACAAGCCGAGTGGTCCGTAGCCGTGCAGAGGCGATGATAGTATTAGAGAGCCTGGGGTCGAAGGTGTTGGAGTGCGACGGTCTGAAGCTGCAGCACCAGCTGCAGGTGCGCTTTGACGGGCTGGGTTGTCCGTGGGGCCTGATATAGTGAGTTCGATAATGCTGGTTCAACTTGTGTTGGACACCTGATGCGATGGGCTATCCTCTGCAAGTCGAATGGCTCAAATCCATGCAGAACCGAGGGTCGTGGTGGATTTCTGGGGTCAAGGGCCAGGTAGCGCATTCGAGCTGCATCACCAGCTTGCAGGTGCGTACTGGAGGGGCCTGGGTCATTGCATGGGATGGGCCTGGAGAATGTTGGTTTTACTTGTGTTGGACAGCTGATGCGATGGGCTGTCCACTGCGAGTCGAATGGCTCGAATCCATGCAGAGCAAAGGTCGGTTTTAGGTCGAGGGTCGACGGCGGGGGTGCGACGCAGCTCCAGCGGCAGGACACGCGCACACACACACACACATTCACACACACACACACACACACATGCAAACACATGCAAACACACACACACACGCATGCACACAGACACACACACACACACACACACACACACACACACACACACACACGCAGGGGCTGGCTGCCGACAGCCTTGACGTGCACGCAGGCGTGCAGGCAGCGGAGGAGACACACACACACACACACACACACACACACACACACACGCAGGAGCTGGCTGCCGACAGTCACGACGTGCACACAGACGTGCGGGCAGCGGAGGACACACACACACACGCACACACGCACAGGAGCTGGCTGCAGACAGCCGCGACGTGCACGCAGACGTGCAGGCAGCAGGGGATACACACACACAAGCACACACACACACACACGCGCAGGAGCTGGCTGCGGACAGCCGTGACGTGTACGCAGACGTGCAGGCAGCATGGGACCACACACACACACATGCAGGAGCTGGCTGCCGACAGCCGCGACGTGCACGCAGACGTGCAGGCAGCAGAGAAGACACGCACACACACACACACACACATGCACACACACGCAGGAGCTGGCTGCTGACAGCCGTGACGTGCATGCAGACGTGCAGGCAGAAGAGGACACACACACACACACACGTACACACGCACACGCACACACACTCACACGCACACACACACACGCATGCACACATGCACACAGGAACTGACTGCCAACAGCCGCGACGTGCACACAGACGTGCAGGCAGCATGGGATTACACACACACACACACACTGGCTGCCGACAGCTGTGACGTGCACGCAGATGTGCAGGCAGCGGATGACACACACGCACACACACACACACACACACACACACACACACACACACACACACACGCAGGAGCTGGCTGCAGACAGCCGCGACGTGCACGCAGACGTGCAGGCAGCGGAAGAGAGCCATGCGCAAGAGGCAGAGGCTGCGCAGCTGATCGCGCTCGAAGAGGCGGCGCATATGCATGCGCAGGTGTGAGTGTGTGTGTGCGCGCGTGTGTGTGTGTGTGTTGATGACCAGAAACAGCCTATCTAGGCCAGCTGTTCAGTTCTCTGTAACAATATCTCTCGTGGGTGGGTGAGTGGGTGGGTGGATGGGTGTGTGTTTGTGTGTGTAAGTGTGTAAGTGTGTGTAAGCAGAATTTGAGGAAACCGCGCAGCTGATCGCGCTCGAAGAGGCGGCGCATATGCATGCGCAGGTGCGTGTGTGTGTGCGTGCGTGTGTGTGGGTGGCTGGGTGTGTGTTTGTGTTAGATTGTGCGTGTGTGCCAGCAGCGTTTGAGGAAGCTGCGGAGCTGCTTGCCCTCGAAGAGGTGGCGCGGATGCAAGCGCAGGTGTGCGTGTGTGTGCGTGTGTGTGTGTGTGTGTAAGTGTGTGTGTGTGTTTGTGTGTGAGTGAGTGTGTGTCAGCATTTGAGGAAGCCGTGCAGCTGCTTGCCCTTGAAGAGGTGGCGCGGATGCATGTGCAGGTGCGTGCGTGCGTGCGCTCGTGTGTGGGGGGGGGGGCGTGCTTGTGTGTCAGCAGCGCAAGAGGCAGAGGCCGCGCAGCTGATCGCGCTCGAAGAGGCGGCGCACATGCATGCACAGGTGTGTGGGTGGGTGGGTGTGGGTGGGTGTGTAAGTGTGTAAGTGTGTGTCAGCAGCATTTGAGGAAGCCGTGCAGCCGCTTGCCCTTGAAGAGGTGACACGGATGCAAATGCAGGGGTGTGCGTGCGTGCGTGTAGGGGTGGGGGGGGGGAGTACCAGCAGAGCATCGTCAGAGCACACCATCAGAGCACACCATCGGAGCACACCATCAGAGCACACCATCAGAGCACACCATCAGCGCACAACATCAGAGCACAACATCAGAGCACAACATCAGAGCACACTATCAGAGCACAACATCAGGGCACAACATCAGAGCACACCATCAGAGCGCACCATCGGAGCACACCATCAGAGCACACCATCAAAGCACACCATCGGAGCACACCATCGGAGCACACCATCAGAGCACACCATCAGCGCATAACATCAGCGCACAACATCAGAGCACAACATCAGAGCACAACATCAGAGCACAACATCAGGGCACAACATCAGAGCACACCATCAGAGCGCACCATCGGAGCACACCATCAGAGCACACCATCAGAGCACACCATCAGAGCACACCATCAGCGCACATCATCAGCGCACAACATCTGAGCACAACATCAGAGCACAACATCAGGGCACACCATCAGAGCACACCATCAGAGCGCACCATCTGAGCACACCATCAGAGCACACCATCAGAGCACACCATCAGAGCACAATATCAGAGCACACCATCAGAGCACACCATCAGAGCACACCATCAGAGCACACCATCAGGGCACACCATCAGAGCACAATATCATAGCACAACATCAGGGCACAACATCAGAGCACACCAGAGAGCACATCATCAGAGCACAACATCAGAGGCACCACCCCAACAGAGCACCCCCTCCCCACACACACCCTTCACACACATGCACATGCACACACACACGCACACACTCACACGCGCACACACACACACACACACACACTCACACCACAGGGCATCTACGCGCCAGCCCCAGGCACCAGGCACCTCCACCACCGCAGCGGCGCCGCGAGCTCGGGCCTTCCCCCGCTGCCGCCAGCCGCTAGCGACCCGGGCCCACATGCAAACGGCTCGTCATGATGCGTATTGGGGGCCCTGATGGAGGGGGGCCCTGATGGAGCTCCAAATGGTGCTCTGGGAGGGCTCCGCTGCATCGTCAGTATGCATGCAGAGGGCCCAGGCCTCCCCCCGCTGCCACCAGCCGCCAGCGACCCGAGGCCACATGCAACCGGCTCGTCGTGGTGCATGTTTGGGGGGCCTTGGTGGAGCTCCGATGGTGCTCTGAGAGGGCTCCTTTGCATCGCAGCAGCGCCGCTGGGCAAGCAGCGCGAGCGACGTGCTGCTCGTCGTGACACCTGTTTTGGGGGGCCCTGATGGTGCTCTGATGATGCTCCGAGGCTGCTCCGAGGCTGCTCCAACAGCGCTCTGAGGATACGCCCTCCGCGGGCCGCGGCGGGGCACGCGACGCGCTGCTTGTCATGAAACCTTTTGAGGGGCCCTCGTGGTGCTCCGATGGTGCTGTGGGGCTGCTCTGAAAGGAGCCCTCGTGATGGTGCTCCAACAGCGCTCTGAGGACGACCCCGCGGGGCGGGGCGGGGCGAGCGACGCACCACTCGTCGTGACGCGTGTTTTGGGGGGCCCGGATGGTTCTCTGATGGTGCTGCGGGGCTGCTCCGAGGGTGCTCTGAGGGGGCTGCAACGGCGCTCTGAGGATGCTCTGTTCTGCGGATGCTCTGGTTTTACACGTGCGTGCCCGCAGGACCCCGGGGCGTGAATTAAGGCCTAGACGACACGTCTAGGGGGGCTCGACTAGGAGCAAGGCCACCCGAGGCCACGCCGCCGACCAGGGAGGATGCTCTGATGAGAGGGGGTGGCATACGTGCGGTGGGCCCCGCGGAAGTGGGCCCTGATGCAGTTGACTATACAGGCGCGCACCCGGAGGACCCCGGGGCGTGAGTTGATGCCTAAATTATACAGGTCTTACACGTACGCGTACCCGGAGCAGCTTGGGGCGTGAGAAGGCCTAGACTACACGTCTAGGGGGGCTCTACTCGGAGAGCCCGCGAGGCCTAGGCTAGGAATCTGGCTAGCGGGCTCTCCTAGTAGAGGCCCGCGCCAGCCTACCAACGGAATAAAAGACGCATGCACACGTCCCCTCTTCGGGTTTACAGAACGCTCTCTCGGGGCGTAGTTTTGAGGAGGGCCGACCAAAAACATTGGGACCTCTGTCCATCTAGCGACTGCAAGTCGAGCTCTTCGTCCTGGATGGGAACCTCGCCCACCACTGATTCACACAGTGGGGGCGTGGACCAGGGGAGATGGGGGAGCAACCGACCGTTTGGGGTTTAGGGTTAGGGTGTGTGTGTTTGTGTGTTTGTGTAGGGGGGGGGGGCACATCGACACGCCACTGCACGGGACGCGATGCAGGTGCCTTGCAATGTACCAGCCACTAATGGCTGTGTACACATGCAGCACGCTGGCGACCTTCCTTGTTTTCGGTGTCTCTCGAGAGGCCATTCAGCACTTGTTCACACACACATAAACACGCTTGCCAAGGTGCCTCTCACAGGCCACAACGCATAACGGTTAGGAAGACACCAGGAGGAAGAACTCATGGTGTTACGCCGGTTGCACTCTCTCAGCTATGCATGCCGAGCATTTGTGCCCAGCAATCTGTTGGAGAGTGTGCAGACGCGGAATTGTCTCAGCAGTGACATGATGGCCCTCCGGCTGCAAAGCACGCCTGCGACCGTGGGCGTATCTCAGCAGGGCTGTCAGCTTGGCTACGAACGACCCGCCCCTGCTGCTGGCCCCTGCTGCTGGCCAAGGTGCAAAGGCAGTCCCGTGTTGGCAGTGGCAAGAAGGAAGTGCGCGGCAGTATGATGATGATGGACGTTACAGTCAGGGACCCCTCTAAAGGCGTATAAGACCGCGCTCGGCGCATATGGCCCGAGCACCTTACTGAGATGGCTGGCTGTTGGTGGTAGGGAACCCCAACTCTGTAAAGAGCGTAAGACACTGCTGTGTCACACACGGGGGGGGGGGCCAAGGTCTTGACCGAAGGCCGTTGTACAGCAATTCATGCACCTTGGCAGTGGCTTGTATGAGCAGTGGATTGTCCAATCATCACCAGCATCATGTAAGTAACAGGTGTGCGACCCGTCCTGCGCTCAGGCAGAAACGCCGCTTTGGCCACTGAGAGTGGGCCCACGCCAGCGCCCCCGGGGCGCTCTCTGCTTGCCGCTCTGCTTGCTCGCCTGGTTCCAGTGCGACCACCGCGTGTCGAGGGGGCGCACAGTCACATGCGGCAGGCGCACAGCAACTGCCAACAACTGCCACTGCTAGCTGCCGCGCCCACTGAGGCAGGTGTTGGGGGGTCGTCCAGTCACATGCGGCAGGCACACAGGCTGGCGTGCTGCGTGGCCTTGCGGGCTCTCTTAGAGTAGTAGAGCCCCCTTGACGTGTAGTCTAGGCCTTAACTCACGCCCTGGAGTCCTCCGGGCCGGGAACGCGTACGTGTAAAACCAGTCAAACCGGCAGGCGCACAGCAACTGCCAACAACTGCCACTGCTGCTTGCCTCACCCACTGAGGCAGGTGTCGAAGGTGCGCCCAGCTACCTGCGGCAGGCGCACAGCAACATCTGCCACTGTTACCGCGCCCACTCGGCAGCGGAGGAGCCCACGCACCCGGGGGGTGCGCGTTGGCCAGCCCCCTGTGCCCACCGCGTGAAGCGTGCGTAGAGGCAGCTGCACAGTCGTGCGGTCACGCACACCAACTGCCAGCAACTGCTAATGTCGCAGCAGTGGGGGGCTCACAAACCCCCTACGTGACGCAGCTTGAACTGCGCTTTGGCCAGCGTCTGTGACCACCGCGTGACCTGCGTGCTGATGTACTGCCCAGTAGTACAGTCGTGCACAAAAAACTGCCACAGTTGCCTCACCCACTCGGCAGGGGCTCACAAACCCCTTACGAGACGCAGCTTGAACTGTGCTATAGCCAGAGTCTGTGACCACCGCCTGACCTGTGTGCTGATGAACCGCCCAGTAGTACAGTCGCGCACACTCCAACAACTTCCACTGCTGCAGCAGTAGAGGGGCTCACTTGCCCTTGTGGACCGAGTTCGCCTTGGCGACAGCCTGAGACCACCGCGTATACTGCGTGTAGAGGTAGCGCCCGGTCATGCAGTCACGCACAAATGCAGCAGCGTCACCGAGCCGTTGCCGCGGCGACGGCGGCGTGTGCTGCTCCTGCGGCATGGTGCGTGCGTGTGTGAGTGTGTTTGTGTGTGTGTGTGTGTGTGTGGTGCGTGTGGTGCGCGTGGTTGTGCATGCGCTGTTTGAGGGTCGTGCTGGATGCTGACGGCGGATGTGGCGGTGTGGTGTGCGCGGGTGTGTGTGTGCGTGCGTGCGTGCACAGTGGGTAGAGTACGCCCAGCATGCGCAGTGGGTGGAGTGCGCCCAGCATGCACAGTGGGTGGAGTGCGCCCAGCATGCGCATGGCGCGTGCCCATGCATGCATGCATGCTCCCATGCATGCCTCTTCCCTGCCCTGTGGCCAGTGAGCTACCCACCGCGATGCCCCCTCTCCGCCGGGCGCTGTCACTGCTGCCGTCTGCCGCGTTGCACTCGTCAAACAGCCCAGGCGCGGCGTCCCGACAGAAGTACATCGCAAGCGCTGCGACGAGCACGGATACTGACAGCAGCACGAAGCGCAAGGGGCACACCATGGCTATCTAGCCACCACGTGCCACAGGGCAGACCGGTCCCTCAGCTCAGAACAGCTTGTGTGCTGGGTGCTGCGCAGGTGCTGCTGGGAAAGTGTCTCTCGCCCCGCGCGCGCGTGCCTCCGTAGCTGCCCTCGCGACTTGCTGAATCAAGCGCTGCACAAGGCAGCACCGTTGCCGCACCAGCCAGGATGAGAGGCAACAGAGACGCCTAGCGCGCGAGCTGCGTGGATGAAGAAGAGAATCACAAATCCCCACCCGCCTCGCAACATCAAGGCCGTAGGAAGCCACAGTCCAATAGGCTAGCGTGGTAATTCTCATGCACCAATCCTCTGTGCTCTCTCCACCAAATGCAACCGGCAGAGACACGTCGAACGCGGGTGTTGGCGACGCAACCGTGGCACGCGCCCGCTTGTATTCTGCAGCCCCCAGAGCTTCCGCTTCCTCTCCCCCTGCAACCAACTCGAGCAGCCCCAGAAGACCGGGGGGCATCCGCTTCCTCTCCCCTTGTGCACTGCAACAGCCACCTCTCGTTGAAACGCCGCAGCTGACACGGCTGCCGTATCTTCCCTCCCAGCAGCCCAGCCCAGCAGCCCAGCTCCCCCCCCGCCCTACCACATTCCAAACGCCTGAGGCGGCGCCGTGACTTGCGCGGATCAGGCGGCGCCACGGGCGCCCCGGGAGCTCCTGATGCGCACCCCCGACCGCCTAAGGTGCCGCCTCGGTCGCCACCCCGACCGACGTCGGCGCCCACCATCGCCTGAGGCACACCCCTGACCGCCTCGGGCGTTACGACCGCCTCAACTTGCGCGCCTCGGGAGTTGGGATTGTGGTAGGGCCGGGCCACATCCCACACGGAGGCTACCGCTTCCTCCCTCCCAGCAGCAGCCCCAGGCCGAGCAGTGCCACCCCAGCGACCGCGCCCATGACGCCCACTCCGATGAGGCCTTCGTGCACGAGAGCGTCCTCAATCAGCCCTGCGTGTGTGTGTGTGTGTGTGCGTGTGTGTGCGTTTGTGTGTGTGTGAGTGTGTGTGTGTTGTGTGTGTGCGTACGTGTGTGTGCGTCTGCATGTGGTGGGGTGGGAGTTGGGGTCAGTGTGCGGGCCCAATGAACGCGCCCATGACGCCCACTCCGATGAGGCCCTCGTGCACGAGTGCATCCTCAATCAGCCCTGCATGTGTGTGTGTGTGCGTGTTTGTGGGGCGTGTGTGTGTGTGTGTGTGTGTCCACGCGTGTGTTGGTTGGGTGGCAGATGGGGTGAGTTGGAGTGCAAGCTAGGGCAATGGCCGTGACCTGGCGGAAGTCAGGGAGCTCTGTAAGTCAGGGAGCTCTGTACGCCCCAAACCAAACGGTTTTAGCGGATACAGGCAACCGTCATGATGGTTTCTTTCTGATATTTTCGGTTACTTTTGGTCAGACCCAATCCACCCTGAGGAACTTTGCTTGACGAAAGCCCTGGTGGGTTTCTATCCGTTACTATCAGTTACTTTCGGTTGAACCCACCCTTGAGGAAATCTGCCTGTCGGAAGTCTGGGTGCTCTGCAATGAGCTCAGTCACCTCCCGCCGTGCCTCAATGTAGTCGCGCATCTGTGTGTGGGGTGGGGTGGGGGGGTGGGGGTGGGGTATGTGTACGCATGTGTGAGTGTGTGTGTGTGTGTGTGTGTGTGTGCGTGTGGTATACATCCCACCGTTAACGGTGTTTATATCGTAACGGTATGTATTCGGTTTACGGTGTACGTTTACCCTTCCGTGACCTACCCCCCCCGCCCCCCTCCCCCCCCCACACACAAAACCCCTGAGCATCGCAATGGCACCCTACTACCCAGGTAGCGGTAGTCTTTGAGCCAAGTACGGTCAACATCTCGCTGTGTGTTAACGCACACGCACACACATACACACACACACACACATACATTCACACACGAGGTCAAAATGCGCTGCCTGTAGGTGCGTCACACACGACTGCAATCCATCATCACAAACACACGCATACGACCCCCCACCCACACGAACAAACCGTGTATATCGCAACGACACCCAGGTAGCGGTAGTCTTTGAGCCAAGTGCGATCCCTCTATGCCCTCTCACACACACACACACACACATTCACACACACACACATACACACACACACACACACACACACAAACCTTGTACATCGCAACGACACCCAGGCAGCGGTAGTCTTTGAGCCAAGTGCGGTCCCTCTATGCCCTCTCTCTCTCACACACACACACACGCACACGCTCAACATACACACACACACACACACACAACACACACACACACAAACCTTGTACATAGCAACGGCGCCCAGGTAGCGGTAGTCTTTGAGCCAAGTGCGATCCCTCTATGCCCTCTCTCACACACACACACACACACACACACACACACACACACACAGTTACAGTTACATCGGCTTTCCAGCAAAGACTACCTCTAGTCCTAGTACCACCGCCTAGACCCAAGTCCAGTTCTGGCCCTAACAATTACTTGTGAGGGGCGGTAGCCACCAGCCGGCTGCCTGCCAACGTGTAGTCCCAGAGCAAAAAGGAGAGCTATTGTGCGACGCCTCCAAAATAGGTCCTAACTGCTTCTAGGGGATAGGGGGTCAAGTGGCGCTTGCCAATCTACTTGACCGCCGTGGTGGAGGGGCCGGCGCCTGAGGGGCAGCCGGACCGTACACCACGGCTCTCCACCCGACCCTATCCTGAGCACGCTCAAACGCCGTGTCCGAAAAAGTCTTCCAATCAGAACGAGTGCCACTAGTTTCGCCTAGCTGCTGAATCAGTAGCTTAAGAAAATAGTGTCGGGAGGAGGCTGGAGGCCGGCCTTGCTGCCGAGCCACATCCATTGTGCAGTCAAAAGTCGTACGAGGAAGACGAGAAGCCGGCATGCGCATCACATGGCCTAGCCACTGCATTGATCGCTTTGCCACAAGGCTCTCAATTGGCTCAGTGTCGCACGCCTGCCGAATATAAGTTAATCTGTGCCGGTCGACCAGGCGCACACCCAGAATGCGACGAAGGCAGTTAGAGTGGGCAACCTCCAATCGAGTCAGTTGTGTTTTAGTAGGGGCCCATGTTTCGCAGCCGTACAGAAAGTGGGGCAGCACGAAAGTGTTGTAAACCCGCATCTTAGACTGCACTTGCATCTTCTTGCTGGCCCAAATCTTATCAAAAGACGCAAACACGCCCAGCGCGCGACCGACACGCACACCGATCTCCTTTTCCACACCACCACTCTGGGTTATCCAACTCCCTAGATACTTAAATGCAGAGACGGTCTTCACTTCACCACCAGTCAGCGCAAACGTGGGCAGATCCGCGACAAAATCTGCTGGCAAAATCATCACTTCTGTCTTGGCGGCGTTGATTTGCATGCCAAAGCTAGAGGACACTTTGTCAAGGATTTTCAGCATAAGCGCCAACTGAGCTGGGTCATGCGAGAACAAACATAAATCGTCGGCATACATCAGCATTACTATGCGCTCAACCGACGACGACAACACAGAGCCGCCGGCTCGGGTCACGACTGACACGCCAGCCCCCTCTGGCATCATGTCTAGCGCCTTTTTCACTATGTGGTCAATAAAAACATTGAACAACACAGGAGCAATGACGCACCCCTGTCGCACACCAGACGACACGGGGAATTCGTGCCCGATTTTCCCAGCCAGCCGCACGGCAGCTGCGGTGTTGGTGTGAAGATCCTCCAACAGATCAATAATGTGCGGATGAACACTATACAATCTAAGGACTCTCCACAGTGCCGCACGGTTTATGCAATCGTAAGCTTTAGAATAGTCGACAAATGCCACAGCCATGCATTGTTTGTACTCGGCCTGTGCCGCGCTCAGCGAGCTAAGAGTAAAAATCGCATCAACAGTACCTGTGCTTTTTATGAAACCACACTGAGCCTCATGCAACTGACCATCAACCTGCGTGGAGACGCGGTGCAGAAGTATGGCAGCGTACACTTTCCCGGCAATAGAGAGAAGGCTTATACCGCGGTAGTTACCAGGGGAGTCACGCGGACCCTTCCCCTTATATAACGGTGTGATAATAGCAGTTTTCCATTCCCTCGGGGCTCTCCCCGACCGCCATACGGCGATGATGACCCGGTGGAGCCATGCGATGGCAGGTGGGCACCGCAACAGCATGGCGTCCAGCTGGTCACCGCCCGGAGCGGCGGCCGAGCGCAACGCTCGCACACACGCCTCCGTCTCAGCCAGGTCAGGGGGGCGCCCGTGCGCCTCGTCCACCTCTGTGGCGCGTGTGAGCTCAAACGCCGCTACATCGTTCTCCAGCTGGTTCAGGGTCTCGTCGCTGAGCTTGGTCTCCCCGCCATATAGCTTGTCGAATGACTCTGTCATGGCCTTCAGCACCCCGTCTGGACCGCTGTGCAGCGCGCCCGAGACGTCCCGCATGGCAGGTGGGATCTGATGGCTGCTACACACACACACACACACACATACATTCACACACGAGGTGAAAATGCGCTGCCTGTAGGTGTGTCACACACACTGTACAATCCATCATCCCCAACACACGCATACAACCCCCCATCCAGACGACCAAACCTTGTACATCGCAACGGCACCCAGGTAGCGGTAGTCTTTGAGCCAAGTGCGGTCCACGTCTCGCTGTGTGTGTGCAAGGTCTCTTCCCAGCTGTATGTGGTGGTTGTTGCGTGAGTGCACCAGGGCCCATGCATACCTGCAGCGGTGTGTGCGTGTGTGTGTGTGTGTGTGCATGCGTGTGTGTGTGAGTGTGTGTGTGTGTGTGTGTGTGTGCGGTCACCCCCCAACTGACAGTGGTGGCTGTTATGGGTTTGCACGAGCACCCACATGTTCCTGCATGGCATACATACGTGCGAGTCCACGGCAGGGTGGGGTCTGGTGGACACGCGGGTCTAGTGCTTAGAGGGGTACAAGCCCCACGTGCGGGCTCTTGCGAGCGTGCGTGCCCTGGGCCAGAATGCACCCATGCGGTGCCTGTCTGCGCCTGGCCTGCAGCACTGATCCACCAGGCACTGGCAAGCACATGCATGCCATGATCGGTGTCCATGCAGGATCCGGCAAGAAGGTGCACGGGGCTGCAAGTGGGCGCGTGCGTGCGGTGCGTGCACTAGCAGTACCCACCTCAGCCGCGCCTCCTCCTTGGCCTTGCCGCCCGTGCACTCATCGCAGTCCTTCTTGCACTGCGCTACAAAGGCCTCGTCGACACTAGGAAGTGCTTCCGCCATGTAGCCAATTAGTAACTATTTGTGCTACTGCAGGACGGCACCACGTCGATGTTTGTGCTTGCGAACACCAAGTCTGGAGTCTGTCGAGCCACTAGGTGTGTGTGGACGTGTGGCACACAACAAGTTGCACTCCATCATCTGGCAACCCAGTGCCCCCGTGCTCAGCGCGCATGCGTCGCTTGGAGCGGGCCCAGGGGCTGGGAAGTCAGCGAGGGAGTAGTGCGCACGAGCGGTGAGTGGGTGCCCCAGTGGCTGACTCTTTGCGGCGAAATCGATGCCAGCCCCGCGCATCGCAGCGTGGTGCACAAGAAAGATCCCATCTATGCGAAAGTGGCTGGGAAGAGGCGCTCCGGCACGGTCCATGCACGCCATGCACAACAACACCCATGCAGTGACCAGTGGCAAGCCCCCACCAATGCACGCCGTCGCACCCACATCGCAGAACGCCCCTGTGCCCCATCGGAGTGCCCGCGAGGACGCATCGTCATGGGGACTGTGTTGCTCCCTCACACTCGGTCTTGGCGGCGGCAGCTGGCTCTCATCAGGAGAGCCCCAGCGGTGCTGCAGCAGCTGTCAGCATCAGCGCGCGCCCTCGCTCTGAACAGCAGAAGACGCCGGGAGGCCCCGTGATTGCGCTGGGAGGAGGGTCGCACGCGTTCCGTGTCACAGAGGCGAGTGCGCCATGCATAGACACGCATGCATGCATGCATGCATGCATGCATGCATGAGGCGACACGCATGCGTCCACCGGTTGCTCACCCTCCACTCTGAGTGAGCACTCCAGTGCCCGTGCACTCATGGTGCCTTGATGGCTCCCATGGCTCGGAAAGTTCGAACACCACTGTCCTGCCAACGCTTCGTTCTGGGCCAGCTAGAGCGCAGGTCTCTAACGCAAGCACGCCACAATACACAGGTGGTGCCGCGCCCCGCCGCAGACGGTACCAGCAGCAGCAGTAGCAGCGGCATCAGCAGATCCTCAGGTGTCGTGCCGTGTGCTGTGTGGGGCCTCGGATTCAGCGGGAGCGTGACGCTGCGCGTGGGGGGCGCAGCGGCAGCATCTGCGGGGACCGCAGTGGCCGAGAGAGGGCGGCGTGGGGGAGGGGCCGGAGCGCCAGCTTCCGACCACTTCCCGCCCGAGTTCTCCCCCTCGCGTGTCGTCTCGCGACGCGGCGTCGTCGATGCACCCGAGGAGGGCGCGGCCGCGGCGCGCGCGGCGTGCGCACGCGGAGAGGCGCGGCAGCCCCGCGCGCCGCGCGACGGCTTGATGCGCGCCGTTTGCAGCAACCACGCATGGGCGCCAGACGGGGTCGCGGGGGCGGGGCCGCCGCCGCGGCAGCAGCTGCCGCGGCAACTGCCGCAACACCTGCAACACCTGCAGCAACTGCCGCAACAGCTGACGTTCCACGACGGCTGGGCCGCGCTGCTGCGCGCGCTCATGGGGGGGGAGGCCCCCGCCGCTGGCACGGACAGGCACGCGCGTAGTGTGAACAGTGTGGACGGTGTGGAAGGTGTGGACGGTGTGGGCGGTGGGCAGCGGGCAGGGAGCGCGCGCGCGGGCGGGACGCGAGTTGTCGCGCCGCCGCACGGCGCGGTGCCGCGCTTCGCGCCCCCCGGCCGCGGCGCGCCGCCGTCGCCGCCGTCCACGCTGCAACCCGCAGCGGCAGATGGCGCGTCCGCCGTCGCCCCGCGCGCGCCGCTGCCGCCGTCACCGAGCCCAGCCGCGCGCGGCGCCGCGCACTCCGGGCAGACTGCCACAGCGTCGAGTGTGCACGGTGCGGCGCGGCCACGGTCGCCTCCCACGTGGGCGCCGTCCCCCGCGCAGCCGACGTCGGGACAGGCATCGACTGCCGCTGCGCCCCTGGCAACCCCTTCAGCAGCAACAACATCTGTGGCCCTACCGTCGACACCGCCCGCTGTGCGCCTGGCGACGTCGGGGCGCGCGCCGCGGCCGCACTCCCCGCAACCTTCCGGGCCGCCAGCGCCGCCGTCAGCAGCAGCAGGGGCAGGGACAGCAGGGGCAGCAGCAGCAGCAGGGGCGGCAGCAGCAGCAGCAGCAGCACCATCACACATCGCACCGCCCCCGGCGCCGTCGCCCAACAAGCCGTGGGAGGGGCGTCGCGGCGCAACAGGCGCAACAGGAGCAACAGGAGCAACAGGAGCAACAGGAGCAACAGGATCGGCACGAGGCGGGGCGACGCGCGATGACCCCGACGGCCTGCCGCAGTCGTGGCTTTCGTCGCGGATCAAGTCGTGCGGCAACGCGCGGCAGCTTGCGGCACTGGTGGATGGTGGGTGTAATCATAGCTGTGCGGGACGGGTGGGTGGGTGGGTGGATGCCTGGGTGCGTGGTTGGGAGGGTGGGTGGGTAGATGGGGGGTGCGTGGACGCGTGGTTGGGAGGGAGGGAGGGAGAGAGGGAGGGAGCGTGCGTGCGTGCGTGCGTGCGTGGGTGCGTGCGTGCGTGCATGCGTGCGTGCGTGCGTGTGCGTGCTTGCGTGGGTGCGTGCGTGCGTGCATGCGTGCTTGCGTGGGTGCGTGGGTGGGTGGGTGGGTGGGGGGCAAAACAGGAGCAACAGGATCGGCACACCTCAACTGCCGAACGAGCCCCCCCCCCCCTGCAGTCCCCCTTCACGGCCAGCGCGGAGCGCCTCGACGCACAAAACCTGTCCCCTGCTCTTGTCCACTCTGCGTTGCACACGTTGACCCCCCCCCCCCCCCCCCCCCCCCCCATTCACAGCCAACTCGGGCCGCCTCGACGCACAAAATCTGTCCCCTGCTCTCGACCACTCTCCTATGCAGGGCTCACTATGTTGCCCCCACACACTCACCCACCGCCCACCCACCCACACTCATTCATAGCCAACGCTGCCCGCCTAGACGCACAAAACCTGTCCACGGCCCTGGAACACTATGCGGGGCTCGCCTACGTCGTGAAGCCCCCCCCCAGCATACATTATGCGCCTCAATATCCTCACACACCTCACAAACACTACTGGCTGCGCCTCCCCCCCCCCCCCCCCCCCCCCTGCTGTCTGTGCAGCTAACTCGGGCCACCTCAACGCACGAAACCTATCCACGGCCCTGGACCAATCTCCGATGCAGAGCTCGCATGTTGCCCCCCCCCCACACACACACGCATTCATAGCCAACGCGGGCCGCCTCGACGCACAAAACCTCTCCACCGCTCTCGACCACTCGACACTCTACTATGTACAGAGCTCACACATGTGCCCCCCCCCCCCCCCCCCCCACATTCATAGCCAACGCGGGCCGCCTCAGCGCACAAAACCTGTCCACCGCTCTCGACCTCTCGAAACTCTCCTATGCACAGAGCTCACACATGTTGCCCCCCCCCCACCTTCCCCATGCATCGCCAACGCGGGCCGCCTCGACGCACAGAACCTGTCCACGGCCCTGGACCACTATGCCGAGCTGGCTGACGTCGCGAAACGTCCCCCCCCCCCCAATCATACATTATGTGCCTCACGCTCCGACACATCTCACAGACACACACTGCTGACAGCGCCTCACCCCCCCCTCGCTCTCCCTCTCCGCAGCCAACTCGGGCCGCCTTGACGCACAAAATCTGTCCACGGCCCTGGACCACTATGCGGAGCTCGCCTATGTCGCAAAGCGGCGGCTGCCCACCGCGTGCGAGGCGCGGCTCCTTTCTGGACTGGCTGGCGACCTCGCCCCTCTGGTGCGTTTGAGGGCTTGCATCAGGGGTTTCCTTTGGGGCTCTCAGGCTTTCGGTTTTCCTGGAGAGGGCCTCCCGGACTCCCCGGGTTTCCGGAGAGCTCCCCGGGTTTTATCCAGGCTGACATTTTTCCCCAGGGGCTGCGCTCCTGGATCCCTGTTTTTTCAGCTTTTCCGACCCCCCCTTTCGCTCCCCATTGACAAATCGCCTTTCGGGCGGTCTCCTCATCGGAATCCGATTGGCGAGGTGGACCCAGGCGTGCATGTGTGGTGGGTCGTTCGGCTGGGCTTGACTGAGGAAATCAAGGCTGCCCGTGCATATTTGTGGAGGTTGGGGCGTGTGTTGGGCTCCTCCATGCTGGGTGCAAGGTGCGGCTCCTTTCGGGGCTGGCTGGCGACCTCGCCCCGCTGGTGCGTGTTGTGTGCATGCTGAGTTTGCGGGTTGAAGAACCGAGAGTGCTCCACAACACACGTGCACACGCACACCCACACACACACACGCATGCACACGCACACGCACACGCACACGCACACGCACACGCACACGCACACGCACACGCACACGCACACGCACACGCACACGCACACGCGCACGCGCACGCACACACACACAGAGTCGAATGCGCCATCAAAGACGTCCAAAGCACTGTCCAAAGCACTGTCCAAAGCACTGTCCAAAGCACTGTAAAAGGCGTCCAAAGCACTGTGAAACCGACCACCACGTGCACGCACACACACACACACACACACACACACACACACACACACACGCACGCACACACACGCACACAGGTGGACGACCTGAGTGTGCGTGGTATCCGCAACACGCTGTGGGCGCTCGCGACGCTGAAGATGCTCGGGGCAGAAGTGGTCAGCAGAGGCAGTCACCACCGGTCATTCTATGGGGCAGTCTCAGCTCCAAACTTGCAGCAGCAGGGGCAGGGCGAGGAGCAGCTGGGGCAGGGGCCGCAGCAGCAGCAGCAGCAGCACGGCACGGCCATCTCGCTCCCCGCGTCCCTCTCGTCCGCCCTGCTCTCTGCCATCGTGCGTGGCGACCTCGACGGCCCCCCTGGGCTGCACAACCATGCAGCGATGTCGCTGTGGGCGCTGTCGCGGCTGGGGGCGCCGGGGCGGGGAGAGGTCTTTGCTGCGCTAGGGGAGAGGGTCGCACGACGAGGCTGGCTGCAGGTGTGTGTGTGTGTGTTTGTGTGTGCATGCGTGTGTGTGTGTGCGTGTGTGTGTGCGTGCATGTGTGTGTGTGTGTGTGTGTGTATGTGTGTGTTTGTGCGCACGTGGGTGTGTGTGCGTCACGGCTGGGGGCGGGGAGAGGTGTTTGCTGCGCTTGGGGAGAGGTTCGCATGACGGGACTGGCCGCAGGCGCGTGTGTGTGAGTGTATTGCTGTTGCTGCGGCTGTTGGTTTTGCTGTTGGTTTCGCAGCCGCTGCCGCTGCCGCTGCCGCGCTGCCGCGCTGCCGCTGCCGCTGCCGCTGCCGCGCTGCCGCTGCGCTGCCGCGCTGCCGCTGCCGCGCTGCCGCTGCCGCGCTGCCGCTGCTGCCGCTGCCGCTGCTGCCGCTGCCGTGCCCCCACCCCCACCCCACCACCCACCACCCAAACACACACAAGTGTCCCCCTCCCCATCTCCCCACCCCCACCCACGTAAACGCAGTGCGCCGCCACCTCTGACGTCTCCCACATGCTGTGGTCGTTTTCCGCCGAGTGGCGTGAATGGAGCGTGCTGCTTCCTCACCACGGGGCAGCGTGCGCGGTCATATCAGAGTTTGTTGGCCGAATGGCAGCGAGGCCGGAGCGATACTCAGTGAACGACCTGTGCAGGGGGCTGCACTCCATGCAGGTGCGTGTTTGTGTGTGTGAGAGTGTGTGTGTGTGTGTGTGAATGCGTGCGTGTGCGCCGTCATGTCAGAGTTGGTGGGGCGAATGGCTGCGAGGCCGGAGCTCTTCAGTGTTAACGACCTCTGCAGGGGGCTGCACTCCATGCAGGTGCGTGTTTGTGTGTGCAAGTGTGTGTGTGTGTGTGTGTGTGTGTGTGCCCCCTGCCTACCTACATCATCGCCCCATGGAGTTCAGAGGCCCATGGAGATGATCCGCCGCCCCATCCCTCGCCCCATGGACGTTCAGATCATGGAGATGATCCGCCGCCCCATCCCTGCGCCCCTGCCTACGTTCATCATCGCCCCATCGAGTTCGTTGGCTCATGGAGATGATCCGCCGCCGCCCCTATCCCAGGCCCGCCTACACTCGCCCGTCGCCCCATCGAGGAGCTGATCCGACAACCTCTAGACCTGCCTACCCCCAACTATCGCCCCATGGAATTGATCAGCCCGTGGGGGGATGATACGCCGCGATTGAGGTTGAATGAAGTTGAAAGTTGAAGTTGGTTGGCCCGAGTGGCAACCCCCCCCCCGCCATGTGATGTACCCCTCTAAGCGCTGATTGGTCCCCCGCTGTAGAACGACACACATGTGCCTTTTGACCTCTGGAACATTGCCAGTACTTAAGTGCAGGTAGTGCTGTTGCAGTCGTGTAACATTATGGAATGGAATGGAATGTGTGTTTGTGTGTGTGTGAATGCGTGCGTGTGCGTTGTCATGTCAGAGTTGGTGGGACAAATGGCTGCGAGGCCGGAGCTCTTCAGTGTTAATGACCTCTGCAGGGGGCTGCACTCCATGCAGGTGTGTGTGTGTGTGTGTTGTGTTTGCGTGGGTGTGGGTTTGCATACATTTGCGTGCGCTGTCGTTTCAGAGTTTGTTGGGCAAATGGCTGCGAGGCCGGAGCGGTACTCAGTGAATGATGTGTGCAGGGGGCTGCACTCAATGCA
>VFSX01000699.1:5000-58714 GCA_016618255.1 Chlamydomonas sp. UWO 241 | reverse complement strand
TGCTTGGAGTGTGTGTTCTGTGTAGATGGTGCCGGTGACGCCCACCAGGATTGGTACAGTCGTCACCGTATGGTTGTGGCTCATCAGCATGTTGGCGAGGTCAGTGTGTTGTGTGCGCACGTGCTCAAGTTGGTCGGTGTGGCGCGTGTCTATGCAGGTCTTGATCTCTACAATGTAGACTTGGGCGGGTCCCTCTGGGGTTGCAGTGTTATTTGGACAGGCCAGGAGCACGTCTGGTTTCAGTTTCCGGAGCTGGGCGGTGTGGGCTGCCTCTGTCACACCGAGTGGTCGCGGCAACAGCCATTCTGGCACATGGTTGCATGCAGTCCACTGTACCCTGTCTGCGTCGCAGAGTTCTTGCCTTCCCACGTCTGCCGATACAATGCAGCCCCCCTTGCTACCCTTCTGAATGCACTTCAGCGCCTGTCGCGCCAAAGCGTTGTGTCGTGCTGTGTACATCTTCTCCATCGTCTTGTGTTGGCAGCCTGATGCAATGTGTGAGCCTCCATCCTCCTGATGGCATAGAGGGCACTTGCTGTCTGTGCGCAGGCCCATCGTGCGTGCCCTCTTAGATGACCACAGCACGCCCATGCGCATGGCGAGTGCAGATCTGCGTGCCCCACGGCACGTCCGCATGGGTCAGGAATGCATTGCTGAGCTTCCCATCAGCGACCCCGTTGAGCTGGCTGTAGTGGTGGTAGTAGATGGAGCTGGTGCTGGACTCGCCTAGGTGGTGCACTGCGTGCATGTGCTGGCGGATCGCATCTGACGCGTTGTGAAGCGGTCGGCTGTGTGCGTCGCCCTCCGCCTGCGTGGCTGTGGCTCCTGGGGCCATCGGGTCTGTCTGTGTGTCGTTCGTGGTGGTGGTGTTCCCCTGTTGCTGCCCCTGTTGCACACGTGTTGTTGTTGTTGCAAAGGGCCAGTGTGTCTTGTTGTCGCCATGCGTCAGCGTGACGTCAACTTGATAAACCCCCCTAGCTGCTTCCTTTGCGGCTAAGTCGGCCATCTCGTTCCCGGCGCACCCACTGTGCGCCCGGACCTTGATGAGCTCGAGCGGGGTTTAGCATGTTGTGTGCTACGCTATCGTGGAGCAGCTCTACGATTCGCCCCAGTATCTCCGCATGGCGATGCATGCGGATCAGCGCCGGGTGGTGCACGGCCTTGCGTATCTGGCAGATGGAGGACAGACTGTCGGAAGCGATAATGCCTCCTGTCGGGGGCGATGCCCGAATGGCCTTGTGGAGCGCGGCCAGCTCCGCGTGGTTGACTGTGTCTCCGCCTGCCGCATGCCCTGGGTCTATCAGCGTCACCAATGGCGGTCCGTGATGCTGCATCTGCCAGTTTGAGGCACCTGACTGCATCACAGTGGGCTCGTCTGGTGACGCCCCAGGGGCGCTGACGCATGTGCGATGCGTCCGTGAAGGTGATGGTGTCCCATGCGTGCCTGAGCTGAGGGATGTGCGTGGGCTGCGTAGTGTGTGTGTGTGTGTGGGGGGGGGGTGAGTGCGTGCCGCATGGTGCCGCATGGTGTGTGCATGCGGGGGCTCGCATGGGGTCTGCCTGAACCGCTTGGTTGCCTCCCATGCAGGGTGGCCCGTGGCGCCTCCGGTTGGTGGGGGGTGGGTTGGATGTGTCGCAGCAGCTGGTGTGCCTGGCGTGACCTTGCCTGTGTACGCTCCTCGCAGGGCTGTTATCAGCGCGGCGTTTTTCTTGGGGCTCCATCCCAGCTGCAGGCGGGCAGCAGCATTCCATACCAGCAGCAGGTCAGTGTGGTGCGTGTGTGGTGGCGCCTGATGGGTCTCGCGCGCCCACAGCACGTCGCTCTCTGCGTGCGGGTCGGTGCCAGAGAGAGTTGCAATGTGTGTGATCACGTGTGGTGCTGTGCGTGCCCATTGCGTGAACTCAGGTGTTGCTGCCTTGGGGCGAATCTGAGGCACGTCCAAGTCGCGGCCCTGGAAACGTTATGATCAAATGGCTTGATTGCCGTTGTTGCATGGCGGCCGAGACCTCACGCCGCTTGTGAGAGCGGGATATAAATCCAACACACTTCCGTGCTACCCCACTTTCTGTACGGCTGCGAAACATGGGCCCCTACTAAAACACAACTGACTCGATTGGAGGTTGCCCACTCTAACTGCCTTCGTCGCATTCTGGGTGTGCGCCTGGTCGACCGGCACAGATTAACTTATATTCGGCAGGCGTGCGACACTGAGCCAATTGAGAGCCTTGTGGCAAAGCGATCAATGCAGTGGCTAGGCCATGTGATACGCATGCCGGCTTCTCGTCTTCCTAGTATGACTTTTGACTGCACAATGGATGTGGCTCGGCAGCCTCCTCCCGACACTATTTTCTTAAGCTACTGATTCAGCAGCTAGGCGAAACTAGTGGCACTCGTTCTGATTGGAAGACTTTTTCGGACACGGCGTTTGAGCGTGCTCAGGATAGGGTCAGGTGGAGAGCCGTGGTGTACGGTCCGGCTGCCCCTCAGGCGCCGGCCCCTCCACCACGGCGGTCAAGTAGATTGGCAAGCGCCACTTGACCCCCTATCCCCTAGAAGCAGTTAGGACCTATTTTGGAGGCGTCGCACAATAGCTCTCCTTTTTGCTCTGGGACTACACGTTGGCAGGCAGCCGGCTGGTGGCTACCGCCCCTCACAAGTAATTGTTAGGGCCAGAACTGGACTTGGGTCTAGGCGGTGGTACTAGGACTAGAGGTAATCTTTGCTGGAAAGCCGATGTAACTGTAACTGTAACAGGGGTGGCCTACCCACAAACAACCAGCCTGGCGCTGCATGCGACCATGCAAGACGTCGGCCCTCGACGGTCAAGAGAGGGCGCGGGTGGAGGCGTCTCCGCTTACCCGGCGACTCTCCGCTGTGGAGCGGACTACAAGTACCAACACTGGCACGCCCTCGGCCAGCAACAACGGCCTCGGTGCCGCACACGACCGCTGCGGGATTAGTCACGGTGGCCCATGCATGCATGGCATGCATGGCGATCGGCGGGACGCATGGTGGCCTAGACCCCATGCATGGTGGCCTTGACCTGTAGCAGCTAGATGGACAGAGGTCCCTAGTTTGTTTGGTCGGCCCTCCTCAAAACCACGCCCCGAGGGAGCGTCCTGTAAACTGTAAACTGTTGCTGCCTTGTCTGCACTCGTGTATGGCAGCAGGAGGACAGTGCAAGTCGATGCGGTCTCATTGCCCTTGCATTGGGCTGACATCGCGGCCCAGCGCACGGCGCGTCGGTGTTCCACAATCTCGGGCAGCAGCATCGCATGGGAGTGGCCTGTGCATTGGTGGGAGCGAGCTGCGCCTGCCGCACTGAAGGCCCAGTCGCGTGGGTGCTCGCTGTCGTACCGGTGCTCAGGTAAGTGAACAGTCAGGGGGCTGCTGTATCTCTCTTTGGTGCATCCCAGGTGTTCTTTCAGCACTTCGACGATGTCGGGGTGTGCGCCTCGCGGCGGAGCGCATGTGCCCGCCTTCTGCTTGTGGGTGCGGCGTTCACGCTGCAGGTTGTCGATCAGTGCCGCTGTGAATTCCTGTTTGTTGAGCTGGCCCTGCTCGTCTATAGTCGTGTGTGCGCCCTCGTTGTGGTCGGACATGGCGTGGAGCTTGGCGAGCCGCTGTTCTGTAAGGAGCCCCTCGCATGTGCCGTCGCTGCTGTACACGCAGGCTGCGTGCCTCGTCGCTGTTGGTGGGGCGGCGCGTATGTCGGCAGCGGCGGGGTGTGGTGGTGGCGCCCAGAGTTCGACATCACGTACCACGACGCAGCATGTACCTAGCGCCTTCATGTCGAGACCCGGGTGGGTTTCCGACGTATTGGATTTGATTGTGTTTCGGAAGGCTTTGCCCACCGTGCTCTCCCATTGCTGCGGGTCTGTGGCGTACGTCCCCTGATGTTGCATGTTTGTGAGGCCAGTGTCTCTCGTCTTTCGTCATGCGTAAAGGTGGGTTGTGTTTGTTGTCATCGGTTTACAGTTTAGAGTTTACAGTACGTCCCCTCAAGGCGTGGGATTGAGGGAGCTGCCTAACGAGGCCAGCTACCATTCAGAGGGGTGGTAGGGGGGTTATCCAGGGATGGATCTGTGTTCCAAGTGCCGCCGGGTGGTGACTACAGAGTGCTGCACCATGAGGGTGTGCAGCTTCCGGGCGCAGCTGAGGGCAGCATCCCGCTGCACCCCCAGCTGCTCTAGTGTGCCTATTGTTTGCGCCGCGTAGATGGTGCCGCTGACGCCGAGTAGGATGGGGTAGATCTTGATGTTGTCGCGCCGGTAGCCTCGCTCCACCAGCCGCTCCACTAGCTCCTCGTGTTGTTGCCGCGCCGCCGTCATCTGGTCGGTTGGCCGCGTGTCTTGGCAGGCTTTGAGCTCCACGATGAAGATGTCGTGTTGTCCTATGTCTGCCTGCGAGTGCCCTTGCATGTTGCAGAGCATGATGTCTGGTCGCTTGGTGCGCAACCACCGAGCATGCTCCTTGGTCCCTTGGTCAGCCTGCGGGGGGAGCATGTCGGCGGGCACGTGGTTGAGGCCGACGTAGGGCGCCCCGTCGTCTTCGCAACGCTGTTGGCTCCCTACGTCTGCCATGCAGATGTCACCACCGTTGGCGCCGTTGTAGATTGCGCTCAGAAGAATCCTGCCGGCCTTGTTGTGCCTCTCGGTGTACATACGCCTCATGACTGGTTCTTGACATCCAGAGGCGATGTGGCCGCCTCCGTCGGTTTGGTGGCAGAGCGGGCATTTGTCGGTTTCGCTGTATTTGTATCGGAGCGCCAGCGTGTTGTTCCACAACTGGCCGTAGCAGTACTTAAGGACTGTGCGCCGCTGTGGGTGCGCGGTCGCTTGTGATGTGAGGTAGGCGTTGCTGATGTCGCCCTCCGTTTCGCCAATGATTTGCTGCCAGTACGTGTAGTATGGGGCTCGATTAACGGAGGCGCGTTCTCGTCGCCGAGCCCTGGACCCAGCAATGCGGCTCTGCTGGTGACTAGGATCTCCGTGCCGCTGACGAGCGGGATAAAATACGACTGGCCTGGCTCCTGCTAGACTGTCCCTCGGTGGAAACTACAGGAGCGGCTTGCCCGGCGCTGTCATGGCTTGGCGAGTAGCCGCGGCGCTGCCGCGACCCGTGCTGGGAGACGGCCTTTATCCTCCTCCCATGCAGGACGCCATGCGGCACCGATCTCGACGAGTTGATCGACGAGCGGAGGAGCTGGCGCCCGTCAATGCATGCTGGACATCGGTCAAGATGGCTGCTCGTGGGGGCGAGCTACCATCAGGGCTTCAGCGGTGGTGACCGCCGAGGCAACAACAGAGTTTATCCGCTTCACCATCGCAGCGTTTGTCACCGCGCTCACCCTCGGGGGCACTCGTCTGCCGGTGACTGGCGTCGGCATTGGTCTTCAGGCAGCCTGCCATGACGACTCTGTTTGCCCAGGCCCCCCTGGAGGGTGGGACCTGGCCATGCATGACGCATGGGGCGCAGGCAGAGCCCCATGCATGGAGTTGGACAACCATGCACCATGCCAGGCGGGGACTTTTCTGCTTCAGCGCCGCCAGTCGGCACAGCCGGCGTGGTTGGCCTCAAAGGCCAGGAGGAGGACGGTCCTTTCCTATACGCTCCTTGCCAGACATGTCCCTCAGGGACTTGTTTGGGTCTAAACTAGCCGGCGGGAGCGGTAGTCTAGACGGCAGGTAACCGGCTGGTGGCTATCGTCCTTCACAGGGCGGTGGCACTAGGACTAGTGTTGTCTTAGCTGGAATGCCATGTAACTGTAACGTGTAGTATGGGCGTTCGGTGTTCGCTGCCCCGAGGCGGTTGCGCTTGTGCATGTGTTGTGCGATCCCGTTCCCTTAGCTGAGCAGGGGTTTCAGGCCCGGTGGGTGTTGGTTTGGTGCGTCTGCTTCCTGTTCCTCCGGTGTCATGGTTTCCGGGTCATGTGTAGGTGCCACGCAGCACGGCCATGCGGTGTTGTCACTCTCGCCGAGTGCAGCCCCTGAGGGGCTGGGCGTCGTGGTTGGTTTGAGAGGCTGCCCATTTAGCGCCCATGTCTGCCCAGCTGTTTCCGATGTTGCCTGTGTGGGCGGCCACCTTCACTAGCTCGATTGGGCCTTGTTGCTTGTCTGCTCGCTTTTCCAGGAGGTCGTAGATGAGTCCGAGCAGGGCTCTGTGGCGGTGGAAGGTGAGCTTCGCCGGCTGGTGCACCACGTTGATGATCTGATCGATGGCCGCCGCGCAATCTGTGACGATTGGGGGTGGCTGGTCGACTTCCTGTGCGTCAGCAATTGCTGCGTGTATTCCACAAGCTCTGCGTGGCTGGCTGTGTCCCCGTGAGGGTTGTGCCCCGGGTCGACTGTGATCACTCTGTGTCCGTCGTGCGGTGTATACACTGCCGCGCCAAGCCGGATGACGGCGCGGCCACAAGGCAGCTCGACGCACCGCCGTGAGGCGTCGGTGAAGGTGAGGGTCTCCCACTGGTGCAGAGGGGGGCACTAAGGAGTCTGGTCAGCTATGAAGCCTGCTGGCCGGTTGTTGGCGGTGGTGGGTGGTGCGGCCGTGGGTTCCAGCTGCTGCCGTTTGCGGGCCGCGCAAAATTCCTTTGTCATACAAAGGATGCCGCCGCCCGCGTCGGCAGCTGCGCGTGCGTCGGGGTCACTTTGCCCCAGCACGTGCCTAGGTGACGTGTGTTGCTCGGCTTTCCGGCGTAGTGCACCCCCATGCGGGCTTGGTGCGGCATGGCTGCGCATGCGTTCCGTAGTTGTCAGGAGTGCCGCTGTGCCGGCTTCTGTCTAGGCTGGCCCCGTGCGGCCGGGTTGATTGGAGATGATGACAATGTCAGTGCGCCAGCTCGTGGCTGTGGCTGGCGTGTCAGTGCCGTCCCATGCTACATTTGTGGTTGTGGGCATGCATCTGATCGTGGCGATTGGGGTGCAGAGTTCGGGCAGTCTCTTAAGCAGTTCGTTGTATGTGTTCCCTCCTTTGTCACTCAATTGCTTTGGCAGGATGAGCACTGTGGCCGTGAGGGGTGTTGTGTATCTCTCCTGGTTTACGTGTAGGCATTCTTTGAGCACGTTCATGATGCGGCCGTCCACAGCTTGGCACGCGGCGGTGCGGTACGCTTTGGGGGCGTGCCAGTGTGTGAGCGTGACCGCTCTAAAAAGGTCGACCATCCGGCTGGCAAACTCGTGTTCCTGGTTGGGGTCCGACCCACTGTGTTGCGCGTGCATCTCATGCATGGTGTCTACTACTGTTCGGTCCACTGCGCACCTGTTCGATTTACACAAGTAAGGCGAGCTACTCATGGCAAACATAGGCGACGTCTCCTTAATCACGGGAAGGACGCACTCGCCGCCGGGGGCGCGGGGCGGCAGGACTTTAAGATCGAACACCGCGATGATCACAGCCCTCGGGTCCACTAGCACAGCGGGCGACGAGCGGACAGCGGGTGGGCAGCGAACGGGCAGCGGAGAGGCAGCGAGGGCGGAGGACACAGCGACGAGGGCCGCCATCACGGCGCTCCCCCACCCCACGGGGAGCGCCGCGACCCCCCAGCGCGCAGCCCCCGGCACGTCCAGTGCCGGGATCGCGCCAGCGGGGCCGGCGGCGGCGTCAGGCATCGGCGAGGAGGGGGACGCGGATGGAGAGGGGGCAGCGACAGGGGCTGCCGGCATCACCCCCTCACTCGCTCTGGTCCTGTATCAGGACGAGCCGCTCGCGCCACCCAGCGGCTATGACGAGGGCATGCAAGGCGGGGAGGGCATGAGTGCCCTTGCACGGCAGCATGCGGCCATGCACGAGGTGGCCATGCGCCAAGCGGATGCCATGCGGGCGGACGCCAGGCGCAACCATGCAGCCACGGAGACACGCCTGTCTGGGCTCGAGACGGCGCTTGGCGGGCTCGGCAGCGGGTACGGGCGCATGAATGCAGAGGTGATCAGGCTGGGGCTAGGACTAACGGCCATGGAGGAGCGCACGGCGGGCCACGAGGCCCTCGTGCGAGAGGACACCAAGGCGCGGCAGGTGCAGTACAGCCGCGACCTGGCCAGCAGGGCAAGCAAGGACGAGCTCGGTGCACACGCCGCAGCCCAGCAGAGGGACACGGCTGCTCTGCGGGACGAGATCAGGCAGGCGGCCGGCATGGGCCCAACTGGGAACGTGCGAGCCGCCATCATCGCAGAGCGGCGAGAGACTCGCTGCAACCGCATGTTCAAGGTCATCATCCCTCAACGGGTGACCGACAGACCACTCGAGCTCGCGGACAAGCTGCACACGTGGCTCATCCGGCCGGAGCTGCTGGGGAAGCCACCACCTGCCGCGGGGCCGCTGGTGTTTGAGGACGCGTGGGTGCTGCGGCCGAAGGGAGGGGAGACCAGCAGCCAGGAGGGCACCAAGGCGGCGTTTGTGGTGGCGAGCCCCCTGCTGGCGCGCTGGGTGCACAGCCGCCTCGCGGCGGTGTCCGCGGCGGGGGTCAGCATCAGCGTGGAGCGGACGCCTGCGCAGCAGCAGGCGTGGCTGCCGCTGAAGGCGCTGTTCGCGCAGGCGATGCAGGAGGGGAGGAAGGTGCGCTCTGCCAGGGGTTGCCTGTGGGTTGATGACAAGCAGGTGCTCGCGGGCGGGGTGCTGCCGCCGCGGGAGCCGGCGCAGCAGGGCGGGGGAGAATACCCACCACCACCACCACCAGGGGCGCAGCATGCCGGGGGGGACAGCCAGTGGACACGGGGCCGGACTTGGGGCAGCTGCCGGGAGCGGCGCTGCCGCGGCCGGCCGGGCCGGGGCACCACGGGGGACAGGCACTGACACTGCCACCAACAGGGGCGCAGCAGGCAGGGGGGGGCCAGGCGGTGGTCACGGATCCGGGCAGGTTGCAGCTGCCGAGGGTGGCGCAGCAGGCAAGAACGGGGTACCAGGGGGGGCATGCACTAACACCACCACCACCCGGGGCGCAGCAGGCATCGGGGGGGCAGATTGGGGGCACGGGGGCGGGCATGTGGCAGCCGCCGGGGTCGGGCATGTGGCAGCCGCCGCTAGGAGCAGGGTTCCAGGGGGGGCAGGCACCAACACCAACGGCACAGACCGCAGGTGGGGGGCATCCCTGGGGCATGGGTCCGGGCATGTGGCAGCCAGGGGCAATGCAAGAGGGGGCAGGGACGGCAGCACTGCAGCTTCAGATACACCATCTGCAGCAGCAGCTGCAACAGCTAACGGGCACGGGGCAACAGATGGGCATGGGGCAGCAGCAACAGGCTGCAGGGCTGCAGGCATTGCGCGTGCCGCAGCACACAAACGCAAGGCAGCAGCACATGGGCAATGGCGCGCAAGCACAGGCACAGGCACAGGCACAGGCACAGGCACAGGCACAGGCACAGGCACAGGCACAGGCACAGGCACAGGCACAGGCACTGGCACAGGCACAAGCACTGGCACATGAGGGCATGGGGCAGGCGCAGCAGCAGACGCAGCACCAGATGGCAATGGGGATGCAGCAGCAGCTGCAGCAGCAACATCAGCAGGCGGGGGCACAAACATGGGGGCCGCAACACATGGGCATGTGGCAGCACCAGCAGGCTGGGGGGGGCCAGCATGCGGGGACGGGCGGGGGGGGGACACCACTGGCGGCGGGGCCGCCGCATCAGGTGATGACTGGGCCGCCGGCATGGGACCCCATTGGCGTAGGGCAGCAGCATGCTGGAATGGAACAGCAGCAGGGCATGGGGTCGGCGAGGGGGGGGGCAGGGCCACTGGGGGCGCTGGGGGCGCCCCCGGTGGCGGCAATGGGCCCCATGCACGACGCGGAGCACACCGGGATGGCCGGGCACGGCGGGGCCGGGCCCAGCCGGCCGGGCCACGCCCCGGCATCGGGTTACGCGTAATGACGTGGAACGTTAAAGGGCAACACTATCACATAGACCAGAGCGCCGACGTCAGTAACTGGCTCTGGGCCACAACGGACATCATCGCATTCACTGAAACTGGGCATACCGGCGAGGCCCCCGGGGCTATTAGGGGGTTCAAGTGCCTAGCATGCAGCCGACGCCCATACACCGCTAAACACGGGGGGGTGGCGCTTCATGTGCGCTCCACGATCGCGAGCCACGTCAAGGTGGTGGAAGACACCCCAGCGCTGGGGATGCTTTGGTTCAGGATTAGGCTCAAGGGGGGGAGGGACGTGTACGCGTGCGCTGTCTACCTCCCCCCCCCCACCTCCACGTACCTGAAGCGGGAGGGCGGGAGCCTGTCGGCGGAAGCCCACATGCTGGCTCTCGCCCAAGGGATAGCCAAGTACAGGGAGCTGGGGGAGGTGCTAGTTTTGGGGGACCTCAACGCCCGCACCGGCCAAGCGGACGACAGGGGGGGCACGACGCCGAGGGGGGTGACCCCGCCCTCGCGCTGACCGCTTGGGACATCACACGGGCTGGGCGGGTAGGACAGCGGACGTCTGCCGACCACGGGCCGCAGAACGCGCACGGGAGGGACATGATTAGACTGTGCCGAGACACCGGGATGGTGATTCTGAACGGGCGCTTGCCAGAGGATGAGGGGGGAGCACACACATTCCATGCAACAGGCAGGAATGCGCACAGCGTTGTTGACTACCACGTTGCATCGCCGGCACTCATGTTTAGCGAGACGGGGGCCCCGCGGGAGGGGGCCACGCTCAGGGTGCATACGATCCCCACCCTGCCAGGCTGGAAGGGGTCCTTTGACCACTGCCCAGTTGTGCTGACCATGGGCGAGGCGGCCGGTGAGGCGGTCGCCACGCCACACCCTACCATGCCATGCACCACGCCAACTAGATTTAGGTGGCCTGAGGGGGGGGAGCGTGCCTACGCACGGGAGCTGCAGGGGGTGGCGGCAGAGATCAAGGGGGCGCGGGAGGCCCCCACGGTAGATGAGGAGCAGGCGCTCCTAGAAGGGGCGGTTGAGCGGGCAGCGCGGGCGCTGCACGCGTCAGGGGCGGCTGGGGCGGTGCTGGTAAAACCAGGGGGGGGGGGCGCATCAGTGCGACCACACAACACATGGTATGCCCAGGAGTGCAAGGAGGCACGGCAGGCGTATCGAGAGGCCGAGAGGGCGCACGGGGCGCAGTCGACGCTGACCTCAGCAGCGTTCAGGGCGTATAGGCAGACCACGCGACGCGTGCGCCGGGCATGGGAGGCCCAGGAGTACGACGCTATGCTCAAACACATGCATGGCGCCCCCAGGAAATTCTGGCGCAAGGTTAAACCAGGGAGCCAGGGAGGGGGCTGAGGGATGTAGAGGGGTGGACGACCTACTTTGAGGGCCTGGTTGGGGGCGAGCATGCCCATGGGGAGCTGCAGGAGGGAGGGAACCCGTTTTCGGATGCCTCCGAAGGAAATAAGCAGCGGGCACGAGTACTCAACGCTTGGATCACCGAGGACGAGGTGAGCACAGCCCTCCTGGGCATGGCGGCGGGCAAAGCGCCGGGCGTGGACGGCGTACCGGTGGAATTTTATCAAAGGGCATGGACTGGGGAGGGGGACACAGGGGGTGGGGGAGATGTGGAGGGGAGCGAGCCGCAACACGCGCTGCTTGAACCGATCACACATCTACTCAATCGGGTCTTCCGCGAGGGGTATCCCAAAGCATGGCACATGGGGGCAGTCACGCCGGTGCCGAAGAAAGGCAATCTGGACGAGCGGGACAACTATAGGGGCATCACGGTGGGTGGGGCGCTTGCTAAGCTCTATAGTCTGGTGCTACTCCGCAGACTAGACGACCTTGCTGAGAAGGGCGGCCATAGAGCCGCCGGGCAGGCAGGGTTCCGGAAGGGGCGGGGGACCCCTGACAATGCCTTCATCCTACAGCACATGATTGAGAGGCGCAGCCATGAGCGAAAACCGCTGTATACTGCCTTCATCGACTTTAGAAAGGCATACGACTGCGTGCATCGGCAGCTCATGTGGGAGTGCCTTAAGAGCCTGGGGGTGGGGGGGGCGTTTTTAGCAGCCCTGACATCACTGTACGATGGGGCTGGCATGTGCGTGCGCATAGACGGCACGGTGGGACCAGGCTTCACCACACGCCAGGGGGTCATGCAGGGCGACCCAATGTCGCCGCTTTTGTTTGGGCTGTTTATCGACTCACTAGAAGGGGAGCTTGACGCACAGATGCCAGAGGTCGGGGTCCCCCTAGGGACAGGAGCAAACAGGCGGCTCCTACGGTTACTCTTGTATGCAGATGACCTCGTGCTCATGGCAGAGACGCCGGAGGCGCTCCAGCGCTTGCTAGATGCACTTCACGTTTTTTGCAGGACGCACGCTCTCACTGTCAATGTCCGCAAATCTGAGGGGGTGGTGTTTAACGACCAGTACTGCCCGGTCACGAGCGCCAGGGGAAGGGTGACCCTGAAGTACGCTGGTATGGACCTGCCCATCAATCACGAGTTTAAATATCTGGGCATGCTTTTTGGGAGCCGTCGGGCAATAGGCGCGGGGCTGGAGCAGAGGCAGGGGGCGGGCCAGCGTGCACGCTTCGCCCTAGCGCGCAGATACGATGCCATGGGCCTCCACAACGTGGGAGTAAAGGCGCACCTGTTCAACGCACTGGTGCGACCTGTAATTAACTACGGGTGCGAGATCTGGGGCCCAGGGTTGATGGCGGGGGCGGGCATGGGGGTACAGGGGATCTTCTCGGGGGCAGCCGACAAGTGGGGGTTGGCTGGAGGGGACGGGGGCCCCTCCAAGGCGGCGCGCCGCAAGTGGCGCGCCATGGAAGCCCTGCATTTGCAATCTGTGCGCGAGGCCCTCCGTATTCGCAGGTGTGGGCAACAGCTATCGCTGCTGGCGACGGAGGTGGGCTGGCGACCGCTGTCGACCGACTGGCTGCGGCAGGCGGCGCGCTTCTGGGCGAAAGCGCTACGGCGGCCGGATGGCGATCTGCTGAAGGCGGCAATGCGGGAGAGCTGGGAGCTAGCGGCGGGTGGCGTGCGAGAGAGCTGGGTGGCACAGCTGAGCGAGTGCCTCAGCACAGTGGGGCACACGCTGGTGTGGGGCCAGGAGGCGGGGGGCATCGCCCGCCTGCTAGAGACAGCAGCGGCAGGTTGGCTGGCATCAGAGACCAGCACACCAGAGCTGCCAGAGGACGCCAACCAGCTCAGCGTCGTCCGCTCAGTGCCTGACTCATGGTCACACCGCTTCAAGATGCTTACTTACTTGCGGTGGATGGCAGACGACTGTGGCGGCGCACCAATGCTCTGGACGGGGCTGAACAGCGCCGCCCAGATCACGACACTCGCACGCTTTAGAATGGGGCTGCATGAACTGCAGATAGAGAAGGGGCGCCACACGGCGCAGGCAGAGCCACGCAGCCAGAGGCTCTGTCGCCTTTGTGGCATGCGGGAGGATGAGGCACACGTGATTTTTGAGTGTCCAGCGTATACGGAGACACGCGTACAGTTCCACACCCTTTTCCTGAGCGTCCCTGGGGACGATAAAGGCTTGGATGCGAAGATGCGGGCGTTTATGAACCCCAGCCCGGGGCTACTTTACCCTTGTTTTTGGCGTGACATGGCCAACTTTCTGGTCTCGTGCCTTGATATACGTAACACAAGCCTGGAGATGGTAGAGGATCGGGAGGAATAATTGACCTGAAGCGAACGATGTTTTGAATTAGGAGTCAATGAGGCAGCCACGATAGTGGCGGGGACCCAAGCGTGGGTTCCCGAGGAGCTGCGGTGGACTGTGCCGTTTGCAGTGCACCGCAGCTGGCGCACCTGAGAAATGCCCACGCTGGGTCTCACACGTGAAAGCTGCCTCAAAGATGACGACCTCAAAACGGAGTATGCAGAAGGAACATATTTATCCGCTATAACCGGGGGGCAAGCTTGCTTTCTAACCTATCACCAAATCCCACACTGTTGGTCACTACTGACCGCCTTTTCCAGCCCCTTTCTAGGTAGTTAGGCTTAGGGATGTGCCCCTCACCGAGTCCTTCTGTGCCTCCCCCCTTCAGCAGGGGGGGGGCCTGCGACACGTCCAATGTCGTGCTCGGTGCAACTACAAGGGGTCAGCTTCTGCTCAGAGCCGGGTTAAGGGTAACAGGTTGAGAATCCTGTGAATGCTGGTTGAAATCCCAGTTAGAAAACCCCTTAACACGTTAGAGGTTGCGGCCCGGCTGGATATCCTTTTCGGCCACGTCTTGGCCTTTCTCCCCACGGGGGGATGTCTCTTCTGGCAATTGGCGACGAACCTGCCTTGCGTTTTCCGTTTCCCAACATGCGCTCACCGACTTCAACAAGCGTTTGCTGCCGCTGCGGTAGGGGACCTAGGGGTGCGCCCACGCTCTTTACAGAGTTGGGGTTCCCTACCACCAACAGCCAGCCATCTCAGTAAGGTGCTCGGGCCATATGGCGCCGAGCACGGTCTTATACGCCTTTAGAGGTGTCCCTGACTGTAACATCCATCATCATCATCACGCGGGTGGGGGAGGTCATTCCAATGCACGAGCCGTCACGTACAAACACACAGGCCAGGGTGCTGCGGTGGGTGGTCGGGCGGGGAGGTAGAGGGTCTTCCGCGTCGCTTAGGCTGGCGCTGCCACAGCTCCACTTCCATGGTTTGTACTCTGCAGTTTTCCCCCGGTGGGATGTCCAGCCCTGGGCGTGTGGGTCTGGTGCTAGCAATGAGTTTCGAGCGGACCGGCTTGCCGTGTGTGCTGGTCCACTTTCCGGCTGCGTCCGCTCACATGCCTTGACGCTCGCTGTTGGTGAGGTCCTTGTCGAGGGCGTCTGCACTCTGGCGCGCGGGTGGCTAGTCTTTGTAGACTGTGTTCCACTCCTTGATGGCTGCCGCCCTTCCTGGGTCCACGGAGAGGTTTTCTTCCGTTTCCCAAGCATCCTCCCAGAAGGCGCGTACCATAGGTTCAAGCGTGGGGGTGGGGGTGTTGGTGGGGTCCCTGCAAGCCGGGCATTTCCATGGCTGTCTCGTCTTCCGAGGAGGCGTGGTAGTGCGTGCAGTGTTTGATGCAGGACGTGTGGTATGTCTTGTCGCATCCATCGCACACTGGCATGTCAGTGTGCTGTTCGTCGTGTAATTTGCTGGCCAAGTAAGCTTCAAACGCGACTTGATTATTAGGACCCTTGGATATGATAATTTACTTAAACCGATCGATCTTTAGCATCACCTCAGATCTAACGTATTGGTGGGTGAGTATTTCCCGAGGAATGAAGTGACTTGGGACCGTCTGCAGCGGAATTCGGAAAGGCGTCCAAAATATCGAAATCCGCGTCGCCGCGCCGCACCCGGGTCATAGACATGCAATGACAGAACCAGCGAGGCCTAGCGTAGGTTATAGCGTCGGCATTTTTGACAAAGCGTGCAGCCCGGGGCGGGGCTTTTCTCCGGTATGGACGCGTCACGTCAGCCACGTCAGCAGCATGCCGCCCTGACTCTTCGCCTATCTCCGCTGCTGTGAGGCTAGCCTTCACGTCACTAGTGCGATGCGCGTGACGCCGGAAGCGGGGCGTGAGTCTGCAGGGCGCAAACGCAACAGTCTTGGAACGCAACAAGGATGCGTCAGCTAGCCATGCCATGCTTTCCTTCATTTTTCTCCTCTGCGTTGAGGTCAGCCTGCACGTAAATGGGGGAATGCGCGCGTCGCTGGGGTATGCGCATGTCGCTGGGGGATGTGGCCGGTTTTGTGTTTGAACAAGAGGTATGGACGGTTCGGCCCCCTCCCTGCTTGCTGCATGAGTGGCTATGGTGTGCGGGTTGATGATGCCATGTCAACCCGGTACAAAGGAGCTGGAAGATGCATGCATGGGATGCATGGGATCAACACGCCATGCATGCCATGTGTGTGCACGGGTGGGCTGCATGCATGCAGGTCACACACCACGCAAGTCTACCCCCTCACAAGCAGCACATCAGCTACAGCATGAGCCGCAGCAGCATGTGATGCATGGACAACACGCCATGCGTCTCGCTGTGGCGCTGCATGTATGAAGTGCGCACACTACGCAAGCAGCACATCAGCTACAGCATGGGCCATGAGACGCATAGGCCACCACGTGTATACTTCCATGAGCAAAAAACTGAGTTCCTCGGGCACCGCGTGACGCGGCCTTATTGGTAGGTGAGTATCTGATGTGGTGATGTGGTTGACCCCCAAACCTCCCATGATTGGGGAGTGGGTGCAACCCGATTCTTGTTCATGTTGCCTTGGTTTAGGTGAATTGACGACTAGGTGATTATTTGCCCGAGAGGTCATCCTGGTGGACCTTACTATCAGCTCTTGTGGTTTTCCCAATTTGGGATGACTCTCCATCGTTCTCGTACTCTCTTAATACTTAACAAGGTGTAATCCGTCCGCTATGATGTCACTACATAAGTCGTAAGCAATAAGTAATTCCCATTACTCCTTGCTGCCTCGACTTTCTCCTACTTCTCTCTGGGATGCTTCTTAGAGATAGTTGAGGTGCCGCTTAATAAGAGACTGGAACTTAGGCATAATTGCGAAGGCTTAAGGACCCGGTCTTATCTTGACGTTCCTCAGCGTATCGATAAACTGAGGTGTTGGTGATAATGTAAGGAGTCTATACGTGAGCAGTTACAGTTACATCGGCTTTCCAGCAAAGACGTGAGCAGATCTTCTAATCTGTCACTTCTCCTATTGTAGTTCCATCTTCTATCTTCACCGGTGTGGTGGTTGTCTTTGCTTCACCGCCACGCTTCATGAGAGATCTTGATTCCTAGAGGCGTCTCCTCCTTGTTTCCTTCATCTTTACTGATTCGAGCTTAAAAGGATCCGTACCAATTTCCTCTTGCGCAATCTGTTTTACGGAATCAAACTTCTTCATGGACCAACCGCGCTCCTCGAGTGCATGCGAATAAGTGGCCCTTTCCTTATAGCTAGCCAACTCTATTCTGCTGCATACTAGGCATTACTCGTTCAGGAGAACAAGTGGGAAATGGCGGGGCACGAGGCCTTCATGGCCGGTCACTTCAGCACTTTACTCCTAACGGTTTCTCCTAGTGGACATGGTCAGCTCTGAGAGTCTTGTACGACTCTTAGTGATAATATGCTTCTAATGGCTTTCCGGAAGTAATTTGCTTCCTTCTTAACTCGCCACATATTACTTATCAGTGATGGACAACCCCATATGACACCGTTTGCTTCGATGACATCACCATGCCCATCCTTAGCTGCCGTCCTTCTTTTTAAAAGTACGGAAGATCCCATACACTAATAGTTGTTATCTTGGCACTGTTAGCCCAGCTGACTCTTCAGCGTCCCGGCTCAATAGGCTTCTTCTCGTATAGGGTACCGTTTGTCATGGTGATCAATCCATGTAGTACTCTCTCTCGATGACCGTGATATGATGTTTGTGGTGTATTTTATAACGCTTATAAAACTACACCCATCCCTATCTTTACATTCTCCTTCTTGCGAAGAGAACGGGGGATCCATACGGCGGTTGACCTTGCCGTACGAACTGCATTGTAAGCTCATCCAAATACCTCCGTAGTTCCTCTTGCTCTATAGGCTCATCCTATATACAATCCTACAGGTATCTTATCATGAGGCATTATATGAATGACAAGCAAAGCTTCTTCCATGCCACCTCGCTCCACGCGGCAGCCGCCGGCGGCGCGGCTGGCAGTTCACTCTGTCGCAGCGCACCCTCCGGCTCATGGACGCCCGACAGCGCGCGCACACGGCATGGCTCAGGAGCAAGTCTGCTGCTGCCAAACGAGAGCGCAACCGCGCCAACCGCGCGGCCGACGCAGCTGTGCAGAGAGACAGGGAGAGGTGGATCGGCCAGCAGGTGGCGGAGGCGCAAGACATGCTACGCAAGAAGAATCTGCGCCAGTTTGCGCGCGCGTGCGACAGGCTGGCGGGCCGCAGCCGCAGCCATCAGATCCCACCTGCCATGCGGGACGTCTCGGGCGCGCTGCACAGCGGTCCAGACGGGGTGCTGAAGGCCATGACAGAGTCATTCGACAAGCTATATGGCGGGGAGACCAAGCTCAGCGACGAGACCCTGAACCAGCTGGAGAACGATGTAGCGGCGTTTGAGCTCACACGCGCCACAGAGGTGGACGAGGCGCACGGGCGCCCTCCTGACCTGGCTGAGACGGAGGCGTGTGTGCGAGCGTTGCGCTTGGCCGCCGCTCCGGGCGGTGACCAGCTGGACGCCATGCTGTTGCGGTGCCCACCTGCCATCGCATGGCTCCACCGGGTCATCATCGCCGTATGGCGGTCGGGGAGAGCCCCGAGGGAATGGAATACTGCTTTTATCACACCGTTATATAAGGGGAAGGGTCCGCGTGACTCCCCTGGTAACTACCACGGTATAAGCCTTCTCTCTATTGCCGGGAAAGTGTACGCTGCCATACTTCTGCACCGCGTCTCCACGCAGGTTGATGGTCAGTTGCATGAGGCTCAGTGTGGTTTCAGAAAAAGCAGAGGCACTGTTGATGCGATTTTTACTCTGCGCTCGCTGAGCGCGGCACATGCCGAGTACAAACAATGCATGGCTGTGGCATTTGTCGACTATTCTAAAGCTTACGATTGCATAAACCGTGCGGCACTGTGGAGAGTCCTTAGATTATATAGTGTTCATCCGCACATTATTGATCTGTTGGAGGATCTTCACACCAACACCGCAGCTGCCGTGCGGCTGGCTGGGAAAATCGGGCACGAATTCCCCGTGTCGTCTGGTGTGCGACAGGGGTGCGTCATTGCTCCTGTGTTGTTCAATGTTTTTATTGACCACATAGTGAAAAAGGCGCTAGACATGATGCCAGAGGGGGCTGGCGTGTCAGTCGTGACCCGAGCCGGCGGCTCTGTGTTGTCGTCGTCGGTTGAGCGCATAGTAATGCTGATGTATGCCGACGATTTATGTTTGTTCTCGCATGACCCAGCTCAGTTGGCGCTTATGCTGAAAATCCTTGACAAAGTGTCCTCTAGCTTTGGCATGCAAATCAACGCCGCCAAGACAGAAGTGATGATTTTGCCAGCAGATTTTGACGCGGATCTGCCCACGTTTGCGCTGACTGGTGGTGAAGTGAAGACCGTCTCTGCATTTAAGTATCTAGGGAGTTGGATAACCCAGAGTGGTGGTGTGGAAAAGGAGATCGGTGTGCGAGTCGGTCGCGCGCTGGGCGTGTTTGCGTCTTTTGATAAGATTTGGGCCAGCAAGAAGATGCAAGTGCAGTCTAAGATGCGGGTTTACAACACTTTCGTGCTGCCCCACTTTCTATACGGCTGCGAAACATGGGCCCCTACTAAAACACAACTGACTCGATTGGAGGTTGCCCACTCTAACTGCCTTCGTCGCATTCTGGGTGTGCGCCTGGTCGACCGGCACAGATTAACTTATATTCGGCAGGCGTGCGACACTGAGCCAATTGAGAGCCTTGTGGCAAAGCGATCAATGCAGTGGCTAGGCCATGTGATGCGCATGCCGGCTTCTCGTCTTCCTCGTACGACTTTTGACTGCACAATGGATGTGACTCGGCAGCAAGGCCGGCCTCCAGCCTCCTCCCGACACTATTTTCTTAGGCTACTGATTCAGCAGCTAGGCGAAACTAGTGGCACTCGTTCTGATTGGACGACTTTTTCGGACACAGCGTTTGAGCGTGCTCAGGATAGGGTCAGGTGGAGAGCCGTGGTGTACGGTCCGGCTGCCCCTCAGGCGCCGGCCCCTCCACCACGGCGGTCAAGTAGATTGGCAAGCGCCACTTGACCCCCTATCCCCTAGAAGCAGTTAGGACCTATTTTGGAGGCGTCGCACAATAGCTCTCCTTTTTGCTCTGGGACTACACGTTGGCAGGCAGCCGGCTGGTGGCTACCGCCCCTCACAAGTAATTGTTAGGGCCAGAACTGGACTTGGGTCTAGGCGGTGGTACTAGGACTAGAGGTAGTCTTTGCTGGAAAGCCGATGTAACTGTAACTGTTCTTCCATGCGAAGAAGTTACTTGAAAATCTGGATCAAGTGGCTCCAACCCTACCCCCCCTGCCTTTGACAGGGGGGTTGGTGGCCAAGAGACTAAGTCTCTTGGCTTCCTTATCAGAAGTAATCAGAGTTACAAAATGAAAAGTTCCGATTATTTATTCTTTTATAGTATAGAGAGAATATGCTACAACCCCCCCTCTCAACCCCCCCGGCGTCGCGTGGTCTGCCTATACGCCCTGAACGCTGCTGAGGTCAGCGGCGACTGCGCCCCGTGCGCCCTCTTGGCCTCTCGATAAGCCTGCCGCGCCTCCTTGCACTCCTGGGCATACCATGTGTTGTGTGGTCGCACTGATGCGCCCCCCCCCCTGGTTTGACCAGCACCGCCCAAGCCGCCCCTGACGCGTGCAGCGCCCGCGCTGCCTGCTCAACCGCCCCTTCTAGGAGCGCCTGCTCCTCATCTACCGTGGGGGCCTCCCGCGCCCCTTGATCTCTGCCGCCACCCCCTGCAGCTCCCGTGTGTAGGCGCGCTCCCCCCCCTCAGGCCACCTGAATCTAGTTGGCGTGGTGCATGGCATGGTGGGGTGTAGCGTGGCGACCGCCTCGCCGGCCGCCTCGCCCATGGTCAGCACAACTGGGCAGTGGTCAAAGGACCCCTTCCAGCCTGGCAGGGTGGGGATCGTATGCACCCTGAGCGTGGCCCCCTCCCGCGGGGCCCCCGTCTCGCTAAACATGAGTGCAGGCGATGCGACGTGGTAGTCAACAATGCTGTGCGCATTCCTGCCTGTTGCGTGGAATGTGTGTGCTCCCCCCTCATCCCCTGGCAAGCGCCCGTTCAGAATAATCATCCCGGTGTCTCGGCACAGTCTCATCAGGTCCCTCCCGTGCGCGTTCTGCGGCCCGTGGTCGGCAGACGTCCGCTGCTCTACCCGCCCAGCCCGTGTGATGTTCCAAGCAGTCAGCGCGAGGGCGGAGTCACCCCCCTCGGCGGCGTGCCCCCCCTGTCGTCCGCTTGGCCGGTGCGGGCGTTGAGGTTCCCCAGCACTAGCACCTCCCCCAGCTCCCTGTACTTGGCTATCCCTTGGGCGAGAGCCAGCATGTGGGCTTCCGCCGACAGGCTCCCGCCCTCCCGCTTCAGGTAGTTGGAGGTGGGTGGAGGGGGGAGGTAGACAGCGCACGCGCCCACGTCCCTCCCCCCCTTGAGCCTTATCCTAAACCAAAGCATCCCCAGCACTGGGTTGTCTTCCACCACCTTGACGTGGCTCGCGATCGCGGAGCGCACGTGAAGCGCCACCCCCCCGTGTTTAGCGGTGTATGGGTGTCGGCTGCATGCTAGGCACTTGAGCCCCCTAATGGCCCCGGGGACCTCGCCGGTGTGCCCAGCCTCAGTGAATGCGATGATGTCCGTTGTGGCCCAGAGCAAGTTACTGACGTCGGCGCTCTGGTCTATGTGATGATGATGATGATGATGATGATGATGGATGTTACAGTCAGGGACACCTCTAAAGGCATATAAGACCGTGCTCGGCGCGTATGGCCCGAGCACCTTACTGAGATGGCTGGCTGTTGGTGGTGGTGTAAAGAGCGTGGGCGCACCCCTAGGTCCCCTACCGCAGCGACAGCAAACGCTTGTTGAAGAACGCATGTGGGGAAACGGAAACGCGAGGCAGGTAAATCGCAATCGCCAAATAGGTGTGTTCCTTGAATTTATACTATGTGACTGCGCAGGCCGCAGGTGTGCCTTATGCTAGTCCCCGCCGCCGCCGTGCCCGCAGCAATCTGCATGCAGGCTCCCTTCCAGCAGCCGCAGGCTCCGCAACAATAGCTCCAGTAGCTCCGCTCCAATTGCATCGTCAACTCCCCAACGAATCAACGCTGTGCTGGCGCGAGGCCCGGCCCCTGTGCTGTGCTGGCGCGAGGCCCTGCCCGCACCCTCCGCTGTGCTGGCGCGAGGCCCGGCCCCTGTGCTGTGCTGGCGCGAGGCCCGGCCCGCACCCTGTGCTGTCCTGGCGCGAGGCCCAACCCGCACCCTCTGCTGTGCTGGCGCGAGGCCCGGCCCCTGTGTTGTGCTGGCGCGAGGCCCGGCCCGCAACCTCCGCTGTGCTGGCGCGAGGCCCGGCCCGCACCCTTTGCTGTGCTGGCGCGAGGCCCGGCCCCTGTGCTGTGCTGGCGCGAGGCCCGGCCCGCACCCTCCGCTGTGCTGGCGCGAGGCCCGGCCCTGTGCTGTGCTGGCGCGAGGCCCGGCCCCTGTGTGCTGGCGCGAGGCCCGGCCCGCACCCTCCGCTGTGCTGGCGCGAGGCCCGGCCCGCCCCTGTGCTGTGCTGGCGCGAGGCCCGGCCCGCATCTACCGCTGTGCTGGCGCGAGGCCCGGCCCCTGTGCTGTGCTGGCGCGAGGCCCGGCCCGCACCCTGTGCTGTGCTGGCGCGAGGCCCGGCCCCTGTGCTGTGCTGGCGCGAGGCCCGGCCCGCACCCTCCGCTGTGCTGGCGCGAGGCCCGGCCCCTGTGCTGTGCTGGCGCGAGGCCCGGCCCGCACCCTCCGCTGTGCTGGCGCGAGGCCCGGCCCCTGTGCTGTGCTGGCGCGAGGCCCGGCCCGCACCCTCCGCTGTGCTGGCGCGAGGCCCGGCCCCTGTGCTGTGCTGGCGCGAGGCCCGGCCCGCACCCTGCTGTGCTGGCGCGAGGCCCGGCCCCTGTGCTGTGCTGGCGCGAGGCCCGGCCCGCACCCTGTGCTGTGCTGGCGCGAGGCCCGGCCCCTGTGCTGTGCTGGCGCGAGGCCCGGCCCGCACCCTGTGCTGTGCTGGCGCGCGGCCCGCACCCCCGCTGCGCTCCATGCATGCGCAACGCTCTTTCCTCCATGCACGTCGCCCATGCGACTCGTCAGCAAATCCCCCCCCCCCCGCTGTCTCACCATGGGCATGCTGCCCATACTGCCGCCCTCGTTGCATTCCTGGCCATCTGCTCTGCATGCATGGCCGTCAGGGTCGTCATGGTGGCGGCTGTTCCCCCCGGTGTCCGCATGCCCCCGCCTGACGCCGCCCCCGATAGCGCTCCCCAGACCGTTGCATGGTCGGGGGTGCAGCGCGCACGGGGGTTGAGGGTTCGGGCACCACGATGGCGGCTGCCTTCTCCGCTGTCGCTGTCGCTGTCGCTGTCGCCCCGCTGCTGTGCCTGGTGCTGGTCTGCGCATCAAACATTTCCCGCATATCTGCCCGCATGGCCTGCATCTCTCCCCGCATGGCCTGCATCCCTGCACGCATGGCCTCCATCTCTGCACGCATCCCCTTCACGAGATCCCCCCCCTCTCGCTGCCCTCTCCGCTGCCGCTGCCTCCCCGCTGCCTGGCTGCTGCCCGCCCGCTGCCTCGCCGCCGATCGGTCCGCTGTGGGCGGCGAGGGCGGCGGCTTTCCTGATGGACGCTCTTGTAGGCGGAGGCTGTCGCGCCATCGCCATCGCTTGTTATTTAGCCGTACACAATTGTTTTCCCTCGCCGAGCAGTTGATAGTGATAGTGTTGCCCTTTAACGTTCCAGGTAACAACTGCCTCGTACTGTGCGAGCAGTACGTCTAGTTATTCCTGAACAAAGGAGAGGTAGTCGCTACCACCTTCCTACTCGGGGTCTTAGCCTGGGCTGTAACGGCATCACCTGTGACGTCATCACTAACGATCTCTAACAATCTACAATCAAACTCCCTTTCCTGATTTCGTCATCAGAGGAGGTCGTATCACGATCTAAATTGCGCTTGAGTGGATCGTTAGCACGCGCTACTAACCAGTAACACTGGGGGTCCTTGGGAAACTTCAGGTGACTAGAGAGCCAACCCCATTCTGGTTTAAACCTTTCAGCCCCCCCTAAGACCAGGTCGAAAGAATCCAAGTATAGTAGGTGAATGTTTTCTATCTCAGAGAAAGGTCTTGTGGAATATCCGCACCTGACATGGTGTGTGGAACGAGTTTTATCTCCGTTCGCAAGTCTCACTTCACACCATTGGCTACTTTTTTCTTTGTCAACGGCAGCGCTAACTCTTTAGCCAAGGGCTCAGTTATGAATAGAGCTCTATCACCTGAGTCAACCAATATTGACACTTTCCTAAGCGATACTTCGCCATCATAGACTAGCAGCTTGCTGTCTGCTTTCACAGTGGATTCAGGGCCTAGTTTGCTACCCCCCGGCCTGCTCCCTACCCCCCCGCCCCAAAATGTAGCAGCAGTTGCCCCCCCAATCGTCGTGCCAAAGAAATTACCCCCTGTAAAAACACAGTTACCATGCTACTATGCAGGGGCCGTGTGTAGGGGGGGTAATGTTTGTGCCTACCTCCCCCTGTAACTACCCCCTGTGCCTGCTACCCCCTGTAACAACACAGTTATCATGCTATTGTGCAGGGGCCATGTGGAGGGGGGGGTAATCTTTGTGCCTACTACCCCCGGTTGCTCCGTGCTGGTGCGCTACCCCCTTGTAGCTCTGAGCCGGTGCTCTACTACCTTATGATGAGTTCGTTACAATCCACTTCTGGCGGTCACACGTGCGGTTCCAAAGCTCCAGTGGGACTTAGATGAAGCAGTCCTGAAGACCTGCCAACAGAAAAAGGGGGGGTGCCCCACGGCAACGCCATCCACACACGGCGGCGGGCGCCAAGCAAGCAGCACCACAGTGCAGGCTCCACACTCAACCCCTCCAGTGGATGAAGGGCGGGCCCAAGGTATAAAACCATAAAGGGACCAAAAAAAAGCCCACCCTCAAAACACTGGAAGCGGAGCAGGTGCGCACACCCACCACAGCACTCTACCCAGCAGCCACAACTCATCCCGCCAGCGCACGCGTGCGGCGCTACCTCCCCTCACATAACTCGTCCCCTCAGGGATCTAGGACGCCTTGTTCAGAATGAGCTTGCCGTCCACCACTCCAACATAGGGGTGGGTCGGGCCCACCACACCCGCCCAACCTCGCGGCATCACGCCGCCCTCAGCAAAGGACGCCAGCGCGTTCCAAAGGTCCATCGTCGCCAGCGCCCCCGCCCGCTCAACCGACACCGTGCGATCAGGGGGCAGCACACCATCACGCGGACGCGTGATGCGCCACAGGTGGCGGCATCCGCGCTCCAAAGCGTCCACCACGAGCGCTGCCACCACAACCCACACACCAGCACGCACCCCAGCGGGAGGCTGCAGCAGCCACACCTGGCAGCACGTGATGACCGGCGTAGGAGCAGGGAGGGCAGCAGCAACCGCCACCACCACCGCCTCCGCCACCGCGCATCCCCAGAAGCAGTGCGCACGCCACGCCGTCGCCGGCGGCCCGTCCTCCTCACGGCACCGCCACCCGCACGGGCACTCGGGCACTCCAAGCGCAGCCTGCTTGTGAAAGCCACTCACCCACAGCCGCCAGATGGGCTCCTTGCAGGCGCTGAGGAGCGGCAGCCGCCACAGCCCTGGCACCGCCGCCTCCAGGGTGCGCAGCCCCGCGCAGACCTGAGCGTCGGTTGCACGGGGGCCTCCGCGCATCCCGCAGTCAAGCGCCAGAGCCGCCTCCACCGTGGCTGCCCGCCGCACTCGCCGCTCGTCCACAACCGCCCGCAGTTGAAGCGCCACCGCTAGCTTGCACGTCAGCTGCCCGACCACGCCCGGGCCGTGCGCAAACCCAACCCACCGGGGCTCGTCCGCGGCCCCGCCCCCCGCAGGCAGGGGAGCATGTTTGGCAGTTGCGGATCGGAGGCCAGGCCGCCCACGCTGCCATCCAGCCGGCGTGATGACACTCGGCAGCTGCCACCCGACCAGCCGCAGGATCTCCACCACAGCAGCGCGCTCGCCCGCGCGAGGGAGGGGCTGAAAGCGACGGAGCGGCCGGAGCAGAGTGAGGGCAGCTCCACCAGCTGCCGCCTCGACCCAGGCTGAGGGCACTGCCGCGAGCGCGACCGCCACTGCCGTGAACAGGGGGTCGAGCGTGCGCTGCACGCACAGCAGATCTGGCCCATCCCCCAGCACTGGCGGCGGCACCCCTGGGAAAAGGGCGCGGCACAGGACTGCCCTCCAGACACTGCCCCCGTCGTAGGCGCCGCACGCCAGAGCTGCGCAAAACTGCCCCAGCACGAGCGGCGCGCATTCCGGATCCGCGGCAGCGTACACCGCCAGGCATGCGTGGTCGACCGTGCGTGTGCTGCGCACCATGTCGACAGCAGCGAGCCACGCCCACAGCGCACACAGGTCTGTGACCGTCCGCATGCCGGGAGGGCGTCGCGCACGCGGGCGAGGCCGTCCACCCGCCAGCAGGTCGCACCGGTCGAGCTGAAGAGCGCATGCCCTGCCGCATCCCCAGTGGGCTCCCGCCACTGTACCGTCCGCTGCGCAGCCGGCAGCTCCAGCTGGAGGAGGGGATTTGCCCAGAGCGGCGCCTCCGCCCCCCACAGCTCAGCTGTTTGCACGCGTCCCAGGATGCGCGCCACTGGCCCCAGGGCCTGCACCCCATTGAGCATGCGCCGCATCGGCCCAGCCAGCAGCGCCGCGCTCACAGCCGGTTCTACGCACTCACCAACGAGGCCGCTTGGCAGAGTGCCTGGCCCAGGCGCGAGGCCCGCCATAAGCACAAAAAGGCTCGGGTGGGCCCCCGGGCAGAGGCGGTGCACCGCCTCCACCATGAGCGGCTCCCATGCCGGCTGAGCCGGGGGCGCGGGCTGCTGTTCCGGCTGTGCCCCCCTGCCACCTCCGTCGCCCCCGCTGCCGCCACCTCCGCCGCCGTCGCCGCCACCAGCCTCGCCACCATCGCCGGCCCGTGGGGCCGACAGCAGGAGATGGGGGGCGCCAGCCGCCCACGCCCCAAACAGGCACGCGAGGTGGACGGCCCACTGCGCGTGCACAATCTCCCGCCACGCCGGCGCCCCAAAACCACCGTGCGCCGGCCGCCCCAGAAGCATCGCAGCGGGCGCGCCTGGCACCGAAGAGGCCCACCGCGGCAGCGCTGCCGGTGGGTCCGGCCCCACGCTCCTGTCCACCAGAGTAGCCGTCCACCGGGAGAGCAGCCTCTCTGCCTCCGGAGTCATGCCACAGTGCACCGCCCGGAACAGGATGCGGGAGACCCCGTACGTCGCCGCCGCGTGCCCCCTGCCAAAGACAGACATTGGGAAGCGCGCGAGCTTGGTGTACGCGGCCGCAAGCCTCTCACGGCACACCCCGGTGACGGCCTCCGGGGCGGCAGGCCGGCAGAAACGGGCACGCCCAGCGACACGCCCGCGTCCAGCACGCGCAGCCCAGCCACCTCTGCACCCGCCAGCAAGCCCTCCCCCGCCGAACCCAGGGGCAGGATGCCGCACTTGCCGAGGTTTAGGACGAGGCCCGTCGCTCGGCCAAACACCGCCATCGCCTCCACCAGCGCAGCGACGGCAGCCGGCGCACACGACCGGAGGAGGGGCATGCAGTCGTCAGCGTACTGGGGGCAGGTCACTCTGCAGCCAGGCACGACCTCGACCCCCACCGCCGGGCAGGTGCGCAGGAAGCACGCGAGCGCATGCCCCAGGAACAGGAAGAGGGCTGGCGCAGCGGGGCAGCCCTGGCGCACGCCCGCCGCATACCGGCGCGGCTCAGAGATGAACCCGTTGACCTCGGCCGACGCGTACGTGTGCGTGAGGATGGTGCGGGTCCATGCCAGCACACCGTCACCGACGCCCACCGCCTCCATGACCGCAAGGAGGCAGCCACGGTCGATGGTGTCGTACGCCTTGCGGAAGTCGAGCAGCGCCAGCGCTGCACCCGTCGGCCCCACGCCCTCTGCCGCGTTGGCAGCTAACAGGCCAGGCAGCATCTGCGTGAGGCAGATATTGTCCGAGATGCGGCGGCCAGCGAGGAAAGCGGTCTGTTCCGGCCCCACCACCGCAGAGAGCAGGGGCGTCCACCGCGTCGCCAGCACCTTGGCGAGGATGCGGTAGTCGGAGCCCAGCATGGTGAGTGGGCGGTAGTTTGCCGCATCCGCAGCGTTCTTGGCCTTGTAGATTGAGGCAACGACGCCGTCGAGAAATCCAGGCAGCGTCCCACCCGTAGCTCCCACCGCGGTGAAGACCGCCGCCAGAAGCTCAAAGGCTGGCTCGCCCAGCTTCCGCCACACATCCACTGGGATGCCATCCGGGCCCGGGGCGGTGCCAGGCTTGGAGTGGGTGGCCGCCTGCCCGCACCTCGGCGGGTGTGACAACAAGCGCGCCGGCTGCATCCGCCACCGCCTGCGGCACGCGCGGCGAGGTGCGGTGAATGATTTGAGTCATTAGGAGAGGAGATGCGGCGGCCAGCGAGGAAAGCGGTCTGTTCCGGCCCCACCACCGCAGCGAGCAGCGGCGTCCACCGCGTCGCCAGCACCTTGGCGAGGATGCGGTAGTCGGAGCCCAGCATGGTGAGTGGGCGGTAGTTTGCCGCATCCGCAGCGTTCTTGGCCTTGTAGATTGAGGCAACGACGCCGTCGAGAAATCCAGGCAGCGTCCCACCCGTAGCTCCCACCGCGGTGAAGACCGCCGCCAGAAGCTCAAAGGCTGGCTCGCCCAGCTTCCGCCACACATCCACTGGGATGCCATCCGGGCCCGGGGCGGTGCCAGGCTTGGAGTGGGTGGCCGCCGCCCGCACCTCGGCGGGTGTGACAACAAGCGCGCCGGCTGCATCCGCCACCGCCTGCGGCACGCGCGGCGAGGTGCGGTGAATGATTTGAGTCATTAGGAGAGGAGATGCGGCGGCCAGCGAGGAAAGCGGTCTGTTCCGGCCCCACCACCGCAGCGAGCAGCGGCGTCCACCGCGTCGCCAGCACCTTGGCGAGGATGCGGTAGTCAGAGCCCAGCATGGTGAGTGGGCGGTAGTTTGCCGCATCCGCTGCATCTTTGGCCTTGTAGATGGAGGCGACAACGCCATCGAGAAACCCAGGCGGGTCGGTGGTAGGCATTGGCCGCAGCTAACTGCAGCGGCATCCCCCAGGTGAGCTGGCACTGTGTTGTTAATCGTTCATTCTCGGGGTCGCGAGCAGGCGCAAGGGCAGGGGCGAGAGCTTGGGGGCGAGGCGCATGGGTGAATGCTTGCGATGGGGGCAGCGTCCAACCCCGGCATCTATAGTGGCGTGCACGCGTTATCAGGATCGCAGCTCATTCGGCGTCGACGTCGTCGTGTGGCCGCTTGACCTCATGCTCGCAGGTCAAGCATGCAAGTGCCAGCTCGAAAAGCCCCAGCTGCGCACCACAGTATTCAAAGCAAGCTGCCCCACTGGCATGCTGGGGTGGATGCTTGACCGTGCAGTGGCATGCATGCAGTGGGTGGCGCATGGTGAGCGGCGCATGCATGCTCGCCATGCGCCGCATGGCGAGCGCCGGATGCATGCATGCTGCGCGTGCATGGCCGTCCGCCCCACAGCCCAATAGCCAAATCTCCGCATGCTACCTGCAGGTTGGACCATCTGTGGTCAGCGCAAAATGTCTGCGGACAGGCTGCTCAGCATGCTCGCAAAGGGAATCTAGATCACGTGCCGATCGATCACCCCAGCTGGCGGGCGTGCAAGCTGATGTGAGGCTCTTCCCTTGTGCGCGCGCTCCCATCTCCTCTGTGCCGCTGCTCGGCGCCGCTGCCTCCCCCACCCTCACCTGCCCACACCTTCTGCACGCGCGCGTGTGACCCTTCCACCCCCTGCCCCCACCGCATGCACGCGCACGGCACGCCTACAGCTTCTGTGTGTTTACGCGCGCGCTCACTCGCCCCATCCTTGCACCTCAACCCCTCTTGTAGGTCGCCGAGGTGAAAGTCAAGGATAACCTCCGCGATGGCAAGCCGGACTGGACGCCAGGGGTCATGGACGACATGTACCAAGGGCCGCAAGAAGGTCGTCGGCTGGGTCAACGGGAGCAGCGAGTACCCGCGCTCCTGCTCGGAGGTGTCCGAGGGGTAAGAACTTGCTGTTCCCTGCCTGCCTGCCCCCCTCTGCTGCTACCCTTTTGACTGCCACTCCCAGCCACTGCTTCGCCTCTACTCCTCACACACACACACACATACACCACGCAGCGACTGCATGTTCCTCGTGGTGCACGACTGAGACACGCGCAACGTGTTGGAGTATGTGGCCATCGTACGTGCGCACGAGGGCGTTTCGATTGAGTCGGGCATGTCGATGGTGCCCATGCGCTTCGAGTTTGTTTACGAGGACGTGGCGCGCGAGCTGGGCGTGCTGGCGGAGGACGGCGTGGTGCCATGGCGGCCGATGCAATTGACTGGTCAGCTGTGACGGCGTGCCCCCTTCCGCACGCACTGCTGAGTGGTACGATGCGTTCAGTGCGCTGGTGGGTGCTGAGGTGAAGTGGCCGGCAGCTGGGCTGTTGTTCACCAACTCGCGCAAGATTTCTGCCGCCGCGGCAGAAAACCACCGCGCGTCAAACCTAAGGGAGTCTATCTTGAGTGGATTGATCACACGTGTTGCACAGGTCTAGATATGCTGTGGATTTTTGAGTGATTTTTGAGTGCGCGCACAGTGCGGCGCCGTTGGGGTTGCGAGATCTGTCTTAATATGGATCAGATTTGGTGATTTGTTGAGAAGGACGGAGACGGAGGACAAAATGATTTGTAAACAAAATGATGGCGTACGATTGTCCCCCGGCAGCTACTGAGCAGCTACCCAGCAGCTACCTAACAGCACTGTTGCAGCTACCCCTCTAGCAGCGACAACAAGTTACCATGGTAGGAGAGGCGTACATTACCATAGTAGAGAGAGATCGTTACAGAGAACTCTGCACGGCAGACCTAGATAGGCTGTTTCTAGTCATCAATTGAGGAGATTCCGTTTGAAGGCGGGAGACCAACCGTGCGCCAGCAAGAGGGTGAACAACCTCATTCGTAAAGCAGTGGGGGAAAGGGGCAGTGGCGGGTCATTGACGGCTGTGTCCGTCAATCCGCCTCGACTGTGTTTAAACTAGGTGTCGGCAGAAGGGCTTCCACAGTTGTGGAAATCATGCTAAGATGATCCACTCGGTGGTGACTCGCTCGGCAAACTCGGGGCGCTCGGGGATGTCGCGTGTGAAGTTGAAGAGATTGATGTTTGCCGAGGGCGTAGAACGTGACAGAGTGGGCGCAAAAGTCATCGGCGTGAGCCGGACGAAGGTGATGGCGCCGCCGGCATAGAGCAAAGTCGTGTCCTTACAGCGGTAGTCGTGCAAGTGGGAGGCAGTGGGAGGGAGGCAGCGGGAGGGTAGTCGGAGGGAGAGGGGGAGGGGGCGTGGGCGGGGGGCACAAGATGGGGTGGGGTGCAGCGGGGATGGAGGGGTGGAAGACAGGAGAAGGGAGGGAGGAGAGGGGAGAGAGGAGGGAGCCACACTGTGGCCCGGCCACATGGCGCATACATAGGCGCTGGTAGCATGGGGGGGGGGTGCATGGGGTGCATGTGCGCGCATGGGGCGCATGGGGAGGGGCAACTCCATGTGACGAGCATGTGGGTGTATGGAGGTCGACGGGGCGGCAGTGGGATAAGCGGTGGGTCTCTTGAGGTGGGGCGTGGGGTCGAATGAACGACTGGGCAGTGGGCGGTGGGCGGGACGGTGGCGGCTGGAGGAACTCGGTAGCTCAAGTTGAGCGCTGGCTCGGGCCGCATGGCGGTCGAGGTGATGGCACTGAGATACCTGGGCTCCGTTGTCTGAAGCTGCAGAGCTGCGGGGGGGGGGGGAATCTGTGCGGTAGGGCGCCACGTGTTTTTTGCCATGTGGAGAGCGTGCGAGAGAGTGCGGATGGACTGAGTTCCTGGATGCATGCGTCGACTGGCTGCTGAATTGGCAACCCGACGACAGGGGGCGTACGGAGGAGGAGAGGCGGCGAAAATCGGCGGCGGCATGGGTGAAGGGGGGTCGACGTAGGCGGCGGCGATGACTGCAGGGGCGCCCGTCCACAGAGTGAGGCGCCCACAGAGTGGGGCACCCATGGTAGGAGAGGCGTACATTACCATGGTAGGGGGGTCGGCGGGTCCTTTTGTAGGTTTGGCCGCTGTTTGACGCCCTTGTTTTCAAAACAAGGGCGTCAAACAGGCCCAGGGTATCCACTCGCTTACCACCGGTTACTCCACAGTAGTCAACCAAAAAGGACTTTGGGTTCACCCCATATCCTAACTTTGTCTTGAGGTAAGGTTATTTCGCGGTGCCCTGGCTTATGACAGTTTCAGCACAGATCCTTCTTCTCGTGACGGGCCTTCTTGACCTCAGTCATCGGAAGAGCTCCCAACTCTATGGGAGCAGGTCCACCATAAGCGGCCCCAACTCGCGGGGTTGACCTTGGTTGCTAGGATTGGACAGGAGCCCACAGCTACAAATCTACGTTCACCACGTGTCTTCACGGGATCACTGCGGTATCCTCGTAGAATGTTTCTGCTGCGTCTCTAGGTCTAGTCCTTCAGCGTGGACTATTGCAACGCCTTCCGAGTCGTAACCCCGTTACTTCTCTAGGTCGTTGGCTTTGTGCTTCGTCGGAAAGGATGGAATCTAAACAGAGATCCAAATCTCCCGGTGGAAGCCGTCGGAATCATCTCCGACATCAGGTTCTACCAAGGTTTTATCCTTGCTAGATCAGTGGTCTCGCTCGGCTCAAACACGATTCCCCGTTGAGTCCGAGCATCCTTGCAAACCACTCCCAACCCTGATCCTCAACTGCGGGGATGCAGTTGTAGAACGACTTTCTTCGATCATCTGTCCTCTAAGTACTATGTGTGGCAACCGTGTTTTAATACTCTGAGACACACGTAGCCCATTTTCTTGGTGGTGACCAGCTAATCTTCTAAGTTGGTCTCTCTCACGTCAAGTCCTAAAGACTTCTTTAGTGAGGACAGCCAAGTTCCATGACTGGCTTGTTTGCCATCGTTCTAAGGTTGGTCTCTCAGATTGCCCACACAGTACACTGGTTTCTTCTGGTGTCACTTTGGCTGGGATCGGAGTGACCGCAACGGCTCTTTGAGTCAGAGCTCGTTGCATCGATGTTGCCTCAGCCTTCATCCATTTTCCATCATGTATGGCTACTCTCCCTCAGGGTCACTCTGGTGGTGCACTTCCTGAGTTGTAAGCTAGCGGGTGAGTTCCCCGCGCAGCAAGCTCCATCTGAGTCTGCTGCGGCTCACATGCATGACGCGTCTGCTGCTGGTCCTGCTGCTCAGGATCCATGGCTCAGCCAGATCTGGGCTTTAACTATGTCTACAAACTCTGGGGACTTTACCGAAGTTCTAGAGCTACTCTGAGCTCTAGACTAGGTGTCAGGTCAGGGTTTGGATTTATCTAAAGCCGCCTACAGTCTCTCGTTGCTTCGCGCAGCGAGGTGTGTAACTGTAGCTTTGTGTCACTACCCTTTGTGGGGCTTGGGAGACACAGAGGCAGGTCTCTCTCTCGGGTGGGTGGTCACTAATTTGTGGTGAAAATCACCTTGATACACGAAGAGAACGTGCTTGCTGTCTCCTTGCTACACGCGCACACGTGTGGGTGTAAGCAAATCTCAGCCTTGATTGTTTGTATCTCCAATCAGGCTAATCGTGGAAGCGACAGTCGGGTCGTGCTTCCGGCGGTAGTGGTACACGGGTCGTGGTAAACGTTCGCAAGCGTTCGCAGTCTTGTGGAAGTATACGTTGGCTACCTCACAGGTGCCAAGTAGCTATCGTTAGCTACCACTCAGGTGGTCAGCTACCACTCAGGTGCTGGTGAGGCCGCAGGCTTAGCTATGCTTCTAGCTAATCCTCTTAGGTCGCACGTGGGTGCGCGACGTGTGGAAGCATATGCCGCGAATCTGCTCATTGCTTCGTGCCTTGCTTGCTCCGAAACCAGTTGTCACGGGACGTCGGCTCTAGCACCAGCGTAAAGCATCAGAGAGGGGCCCATTAGGTCTGACGCGCTCGGCTGCTAAGTCTAGTCGAGTGGCGTGCTAAGCTACGAGTAGGGAGTCACCTCGAGGGACCTACTCGGTAGCCGAAGCATGGGAAGGGGGCGGAAGAGATGAGCTGGCTGCAGAGGCACGTAGGCGCAGCGGTAGGCGGAGCGTAGGCGCATGCAGGCAGTCGGCGATGGAGGGCAAGCAGCGGAGGCTGGTGGACCCGTCGAGGATGAGACGGCGATGGCGCAGAGAGTCTCATGCAAGCGTCGACTGGTCATGGGCCGGCTGTCTTGGCGAAGAACGAAGATGATCGTGGTTACAAGTACTCTACTAGTAGGGTGTCTAGAGCCCGCGGCCCTAGCTTGGGACGGATGTTTTAACGAACTCCGTAAGGGACTGCTGAAGCCCAGTGAGGGCTGGCTTATATAGTAAATGTGGAGGAAGCTTCCTTGGCTGACTGCCGAGCAACTTCCTGGCTACCTCTAGCTCCGGTCAATGGGAGCCGTCGGTAGCCAGCTTCCTGGCGACTAAACTTCCAATCAATGGGAACCATCAGACCCAGCTGCAACTCACACCAAGGGTCTCTAACGCCGAATCCTTGGTCATCACGCATACGTGCGCTCGTGCTCGTGCACAGAAAACGTCTAAGGGGAATCGATCCATATCGCTTAGCCCTAAACTCTGAACCCTAAACCCTAACCCCAAACCCTAAACCCTAAACCCTTAACCCCAAACCCTAAACCCTAAACCCTAAACCTACCCTAAACCTACCCTACCCTAAAACGCCCTCAACCACAAGTCCCAAACCTTGAGTCAATACGCGGCTGAGGCCCTAAGTCACTACACGGTCGAGGTCCTAAGTTACTACACGGATGAGGCCTAAACAAACCCTAAACCCCCAAACCCTAAACCCCCAAACCCTAAACCCCCTCACCCCTACCCTAAACCCTTAACCCTACCCTACCCTACCTACCCCTACCCTACCAAGCCCTACCCTAACCTAACCTACAACGCCCTCAACCACAAATCCCAAACCTTGAATCAAGACGCGGACGAGGCCCTTAGTCACTACACGGCCGAGGCCCTACGTTACTACATGGCTAGGGCCTACACCCTTAACCCTAAACCCTAAACCCTAAACCCTTAACCCCCAAACCCAAAACCCACCACCTCCCCTACGTAACCCTACCCACCTAACCCTATCCTAACTAGCCCTCCCCTACCCAGTCCTACCCTGCCTTGGAAGCCATATACCCTAGGGTGCATGTTGTTGGCTCGCCAAGCCCGCGTGGCGGGAACGCGGGGCGGGCGTGGCAGCGATGACGGGTGTACAAGACCACGGGCGACCTGGTCCCCTGGACCTGTGGCGCGCATGGCGAGCTCGAATTGTCGCCGAGGGGGCGCTGCGAGAGCATGCCACGCTGAGACGTGGCTTGGCAGAGAGGGGTGGGGTCGTGTGTCTTGAGCGCCGCGCCCGGTTGGAGACGGCGCAGCCGTGGGTGGGCGGCGCAGAGCTCGGCGGCGGCCACAGCCAATGCGTGACTTGGCCATGCGCAGCGGCGCACGCGGGAGGACTGCCGCCGAGGGGGGGGGCTGGCGTTGGGAGTGGAGAGCATGAGTGGGTGGGGTGGCCGGATCCGAAAGGGCCAGTTGCTGGAGCTGGTGCTGTCACCCGGGGCGACTGGTTGCGGCCGGAAAAATAAGGGTCCAGAGGCAATTGAGTGACAAGGGATGGAAAACATACAACGAACTGCTGAAGAGACTGCCCGAACTCTGCACCCCAATCGCTACGATCAAAGGCCTGCCCACAACCACAAATGTGGCATGGGACGGCACTGACACGCCAGCCACAGCCACGGGCTGGCGCACTGCGCCGGAAAGCCAAGCATGCTCGGCTGTTGCGCAACACACATCACCTAGGCACGTGCTGGGGCAAAACGACCCCTGCCGCACGCGCAGCTGACAGCGCGGGCGGAGGCATCCTCTGTATGACAAAGGAATTCCGTGCGGCTCGCGAACGGCAGCAGCTAGAACCCACGGCCGCACCACCCACCACCGATAACGACTGGCCAGCAGGCCTGGAAACCGACCAAACCCCTCTGTGCCCCCCTCGGCACCAGTGGGAGGCCCTCACCTACACCGACGCCTCACGACGGCGCGTAAAACTGGCCTGCGGCCGGGCCGTCATCCGGCTGGGCGTGGCAGTGTACACACCGCACGATGGACACCGAGTGCGAATAGTCGACCCGGGGCACAACCCTGATAGGGACACAGTCAACCACGTGGAACTCGTGGCGATACACGCAGCCATTGCTGACGCACGGGAAGTCGACCAGCCACCCCCAATCGTCATTGATTGCGCGGCGGCCATCGACCAGATCATCAACGTGGTGCACCAGCCGGCGAAGCTCACCTTCCACCGCCACAGAGCCCTGCTCGGACTCATCTACGACCTCCTGGTAAAGAGAGCAGACAGGCAACAAGGCCCAATAGAGATAGTGAAAGTGGCCGCCCACACAGGCGACATTGGGAACAGCTGGGCGGACATGGGCGCCAAATGGGCAGCCTCCCAGACCAACTACGACGTCCCAGCCCCCCAAGGGCTGCACTCGGTGAGGAACGACACTGTGTGACCGTACCGCATGGTACACGCAAACGACCAGGAAAATCTGGCACCAACGCAAGAGGAACACAAAGCCGATGCACAAAACAGGCACCCACCGGGCCTGAAACCATTGCTCAGCACTGGGACCGGGATCGTGCAACACATGCACACGCGCCACCGCCTCGGAGCAGCAAACACCGACAGCGCGTACTATACGTTCTGGCAGCAAATCTTGGGAGACACGGAGGGGGCCATCAGCAACGCCTACCTCACGTCGCGAGCAATCACGCAAGCGCAGCGATGCTCCGTCCTCAAGTATCGCTGGGGCCAGCTGTGGAACAACAAGCTGGCAATTCGGTACAAGTAGAGCGACACTGACAAATGCCCACTGTGCCACCAAGCAGACGGAGGAGGCCACATCGCCTCTGGATGCCAACACCCAGTCATGAAGCGTATGTACACCGAGAGGCACAACAAGGCCGGCAGGCTCCTGCTGAACGTAATTTACAATGGCGCCAATGGTGGCGACATCTGCATGGCAGATGTAGGCAGCCAACAGCGATGCGAAGACGACGGGGTGCCCTACGTCGGACTCAACCACGTCCCCGCCAACATGCTCCCCCCCAGGCTGACCAAGGGACCGAGGAGCACGCCCGGTGGCTGCGCACCAAGCGAACACACATCATGCTCTGCAACACGAAATCGCAGGCAGACATAGGACAACACGACATCCTCATTGTGCAGCTCAAGACCTGCCAAGACACGCAGCCGACCGACCAGATGACGGCGGCGCAGCAACAACACGAGGATCTAGTGGAGCGGCCAGTGTAGCGAGGCTACCAACGTGACAACATCAAGATCTACCCCATCCTACTCGGCGTCAGTGGCACCATCTACGCGGCGCACACGATAGGCATGCTACAGCAGCTGGGGGAGCAGCGGGATGCTGCCCTCAGTTGCGCCCGGAAGCTGCACACCCTCATGGTGCAGCAACTCCACTCTGGAGTCACCACCCGGCGGCACTTAGAGCACGGAGCCACCCCTGGCTAACCCCCACCCCCCCATTGAATGGTAGCTAGCCTCGTTAGGCAGCTCCCTCAATCCCACGCCCCGAGGGTGCGTACTGTAAACTGTAAACTGTAAACTGCACACGTTTGCAGCGCTTGCACACTCGTCCACACTTTGTTCAAATCTGTTAACCAGCACCTCTCAGTGGTGCCCCGCGCGGGCTCGCCCCCCCCACCGACCTGTGCCGTGCCATTTTTGCAGCACGTGCACACTCATCCACACCCCGTTCAGATCTGGCAACCAGCACCTCTCAGTTGATGCCCCGCACACCACGGCGCACGGGCTCCACCCCAACCGACATGTGTCGCGCCATGTTTGCAGTGCGTGCATACTCGTCCTCTCCTTGTTCATAATAAATTACCCCTAAATTCAGCCGGGGGGGTCGATTGCATGACCGGTGGTTCTCTTCCGTCCCCGAGGGAAAGGGACGGGGAAGGTGAAGGGGTGCGCCGCTGGCTCAGTGATCTCACTCGTCTCACGTGCAGAGTAAGGACTAAGAGAGCAGTTCTAGCCCTGCCAAGAACTGCAATGAAAATAGGGGGAAACCTGCAGAGAGAGAAAATTGAAGGAAATTGTGCGAAGGTTCAGCCTAGATATGATAAGCAACTGCCAGTGCGGCAAGGATTATGAGCGTCGGCTCACACTCAAGGAGCATAAGCTCCGCTGCCTCCTTTTTGCCTTCGGCAGCAGATGTCCTGGTTTCGATCCCCCTGGTGCCCAATTACACCTGGGATTGACTGGGATCGCCTGGGATTGACTGGGATAGCCTGGGATCGACGGGATCGCCTGGGATCGCTCCGGGACTGAGGCTCGTACGCAGAGTGCATCGGGGCCGCGGGCAATATCCGGCCCTCATCTGAATATTCGGGTCGTTGTGTTTCCATTGCGCGCAGTGCCCGGATGTTGACATGGGGCGTCACCGCGACAGCGCGTGCAGTGCCGCACGCATTCGCGGAGCAAACAGTGTCTGCATGGGTCTGCATGGCCCTGTTGTTGCGCAGGTTGGGGCGGTTATCCAACTCGAAGCACGCCACAGGCCGTAGCGTGCGCGTTTCTTGGCCCTTCGGCCCCTACTAAACACATTTACAGAAGCGCGATGGAGTTAGCTATGTAGCCATGTCTATCGCGCTCGGTTGCAGGCCTACGCCGAGGTTTGACCGAGGGGCCAGATGAGCCGGATGACCCGAGTGGCCCTCGCGCCCACCACCGGCCTGACAACCCATCCTCGTGTGCCCGGATGTCCATCCGGGCGCGTCAATGGAAACAAAATGGCCGGATATTCAGTAACCGCCGGATGGTTTCGCCCGGATGACCACTCAAAGGTCCAATGGAAAGACCCTTTCAGTGGTTACCGCTTGGGGGCTAATGTGAGGCGCGTCCACGTTGCGGCCCCTGGAAACGTCATCTGGTGGCGGCTTCATTGCTGCTCCTGCATGGCGGCCAAGACCTCACGCCGCTCGTGAGAGCGGGATATAAATCAAACACGGGGGTGGCCTACACATAAACAACCGGCCTGGCGCTGCATGCGACCATGCAAACGTCGGCGGACGGCCGGCCCTCGACGGTGAAGAGAGGGCGCGGGTGGAGTCGCCTCCGCTTACCCGGCGGCTCTCCGCTGTGGAGCGGACTACAAGTACCAGGACTGGCACGCCCTCGGCCAGCAACAATGGGCTCGGTGCCGCAAATGACCGCTGCGGGATTTGTCACGTCGGCCCATGCATGCATGGCGATCGGCGGGACGCATGGTGGCCTAGACCCCATGCATGGTGGCCTTGACCCATAGCAACTAGATGGACAGAGGTCCCTAGCTTGTTTGGTCGGCCCTCCTCAATACCACGCCCTGAGGGAGCGTCCCGTAAACTCTTTAAACTCTGGTTACTGCTTCCTGACTGAGGGCGCGTTTCCACCAACGGGAACCCGTGTTTTTCCGTGTTTTAAATGGCTTGTTACCCGCGCCGCCAGCGAGGATCCCGGCGCAGCTCGAGTGTGTGTTTGCATGCGCACACGTGTGCCCCCCCCCCTCCTGTCCGGAAACCAGGCAGCCACACAGATGAAGAAAGGAGGGCAGTACGCGCGCCTCAGCCAGCGCACGGCAGGCGTGTTGCTTCCTGGGTGAGTGTGTGTGGGGGGGGAGGTCAGTAGTCGCCCGACAAGATCTGGCGGTGCTCCCAATCGGGCGAACGATGCTTCGCGATCTTTACGGCATGCGTACTATATGGGCCTCGTGTGGCAGATGAAAACTGAGGGCAGTGTGCGCGCCTCGGACAGCGCACGGCAGCTGCAGGCGTGTGTTTGTTGCTGCATGGCTTGCTTGGATTGGGGGGTGGGGGTGCTCGGCCACTGTGAATTCTGCCCCTTGTTTAGCACCCCCTAAAAGCGGCGATTCCCTCCGAGAATGTCTAGTACCCGGCCCGGCTAAACCCTAAACCCGGCGTTTACTACCCTTAAAAAGCGGAATACCCAGCCCTAAATCGCAGAAAATCGCGAACCTTAAAACTCTTTTAGAACCTACTAGTTGTGTTCGCAGACAACCATGCTAATGCGAATGGCTTACCCCCCCCCCTAAATTGGTGCGCTGTATTAGAATGGTAATATGTGCGCAATTATACCCCCCCCCAACTCCGCGTGAGAATGACCATGCTAAACGGCTGTCGCTGCTGCTGGGGAGTAGCTGCAGCTGCTTGGTAGCTGCTGCCGGGGGTAGCTGCTGGGTAGCTGCTGCTGGTTTTACAAGTTTTACATGTACGCGCCAGGAGGAACCCGGGGCGTGAGAGTGAAGGCCTAACCTACACGTCAAGGGGAGCTCTTATAAGAGAGCCTGCAAGGCCGCGCAGCGCGCCAGCCTACCAGGGAGTCCAAAGAAGGAAGTTACCCTGCTCCCCCCCCCCCCCCCCCCGCCACCACACAAGCGCGAGCTAGCTAAGGATCAGGGGGGGTGTCAGGGTCTCGGTCTTGGTTTCGTGTCGGCTGGCTCAAGCTGTCGTCGTGTGCCTATGATGCTATGGAGCTGGTTGATTGCTATCGTGTGCAGTTTCTGGCAGCAGGCCCTAGCCTGGTCGTGTGTGACCCCGAGCCTTGTTAGTGCTTGGAGATTGTGCTCTGTGTAGATGGGGCCGGTAACGCCCACCAGGATTGGTACTGTCGTTACCGTGTGGTTGTGCGCCGTCAACATGTTGGCGAGGTCTGTGTGTTGCGTGCACGGTGTTCAAGTTGGTCGGTGTGGCGCGTGTCGATGCAGATCTCGATCTCCACGATGTAGACTTGGGCAGGTCCCTCTGGGTTTTCCGTGTTATAAAGGCAAGCCAGCCAGCCAGCCAGCCAGCCAGCCAGCCAGCCAGCCAGCCAGCCAGCAGCACGTCTGGTTTCAACTTCCGGAGCTAGCTGCTGCTGGGGGGTAGCTACTGGGTTCGGCGCCGGCGTTTTCTTTACAATCGGTTCGGTTGTTTCATCTAGTCGTCTGTAAACTCTCTCTCAGCGGATATCTCAACCTCAACCGCGCCACGCTGCTCAACAGCATCTTTCAGCTAGATCTAGAATCACCTAAAGCATGTGGATGCCGAGTACCTTCTCGGCAGTGCGCGAGTAGGTGAGCAACAGCCCCACCGGAGGCACATCAGTGCCCGCCACTGCCCGCCTCTGCACGCCCCACCGGAGGTGCGCGCACTCCCCTCCCTGTTCCTCTGCTACCCCAGGCACCCACAGTATGCATGCCATGGAGATCGCGCAACGACGGTCGCGTGCTTGGCAGCCTTCCCACATCTCGACCCTGGACTGCTTACCCCCCCTCACACACACACACCACAGACACACACACGCCTCTCTGGAGGTGCGTGCACTCCCCCCCTGTTCCTCTGCCACCCCAGGCACCTACAGTATGCATGCCATGGAGATCGCGCAACGAGGGTCGCGTGCTTGGCAGCCTTCCCACATCTCAACCCTCGACTGCTGCCCCCCCCCCCCGCACACACACACACACAAACATGCAGGCGCTGCATCAGGTGTGCGTACAGCCCCCCTATTCCTCTGCCACCACAGGCACCTTTAGTATGCGTGCCATGAGATCGCGGCACGGGGGTCGCGCGCTTGACAGCCCTCGACTGCTGACCTCCCCCCAACCCCCCCACCCCACCCCGGACACACACACACACGCAGGCGCTGCGACAGGTGCCATCCCAGGAACCTCCTGCATGCATGCCTTGAAGGTCGCGGGGCGGGGGCCCACATCACGACCCTCGACTGCTGACCCCCCCCCACGCACACACGCACACGCACACGGCCCCCTCCTGTTCCTCTGCCACCCCAGGCACCTTAAGTATGCGTGCCATGAAGATCGCGGCGCGGGAGACACGCGCCTGGCTGCCCCCCCACTTCTCGCGGCATCAACATCTCTACAGCCCTACCCTGCCACCTCCCAGCTGTGCTGAACTCCATCTGCTGCTCACGGTCTGCGCTGTTGGGGGTTTGCGCGCGGCATTAACATCTCTACAGCTGCGGGTGTCCCTAGGACCTGCAGCTGCACAGCCGCTGCGGCTGATGCCAGCTTGCGTGCGTGTGTGCGCTTGCCCATGACAAGTGGGAGCACACCGTGGCCGCTGGGCCCTGCGTCACCGCCTGCCTCCCCATCTCCGCCCGACTCCCCGTCTCCGCCTGAATCCTTGTCACCGCCTCCTTCCCCCTTTCCGCATGCCTCCCCATCACAACCTGACTCCTTGTCCCTGGCTGACTCCTCGGCTCTGCCCATCTCTTCGACACTCACAACTGGCTGTGGTGCGCCCAACTCCTCATTGTCACTCACGCCCGAATGCGGTGCAGCTGGATTGGGTGGGCCCACGTCACTGTCGCTGTCCTCCGGAGGATCCACCTCCCATGAATCGGTAGCGGGTAGGGAACGGCTTTACATGGTGGAGTGTGATCATGGGTGCCGCAGCAGCACGTGTGGATTGTGTCCGCACAAACGTGTCTTTCAGGGAGAACCCGCTGGAAGATAGGTATGCTGGGAGCGAGCCGGGAAATAAACAACCCCTGAATCCTTCCCGGGAATCACTGTTAGGTAGGGGTCTTTTCGGTAGCAGGTGGTTAAAGGCTTTACAGAGCATGGCCTCGGGTGCCGCAGCAGACCGCATGAATTGTGTGCAGCGCACTCGCGTCCTTGATGTAATGACCCGCCGGGGGATGGGTAGGGGTCGCGGTAGGGGTCTCCACGGCAGCAAGTGGGGACGACTTAGGTCAAGGTTGGTCGAGGGGCAGCCCAACACGCACGCTGCACGCGTGCGAGTTGAGGAGCAGCCCAGCACACGCACCGCACATGCACGAGTCGAGGGGCAGCCCAACACACACGCCACGTGCGCGCGAGTCGAGGGGCGGCCCAATGCATGCACCACGTGCACGCAATCCAGGGGGCAGCCGAACAAATGCGCCGCGTGCGCAAGAGTCGAGTCGGGGGGCAGCCCGAATCACGCAAGCTTCGCGGCCGCAATCTATCGCAGCGCACACAGCTGCCCGGCCACTCTCCGCCACGCACACGCGAGCTTCGCGAGCGCACTTGATCTCAGCGTGCAGCAATCTGCCGCGCACCGCTGCCTCGCACTGCTGCCGCGTATCGCTGCTGCGCACCGCTGCCTCGCACCGCTGCCTCGTACTGCTGCCTCGCACCGCTGCCGCATTCCGCTGCCGTGTACTGCTGCTGCGCACCGCTGCCGCACACCGCTGCCTCGCACCGCTGCCTCGCACCGCTGCCGCGCACCGCTGCTGCGCACCGCTGCCGCGCACCGCTGCTGCGCACCGCTGCCTCGCACCGCTGCCTCGCACCGCTGCCTCGCACCGCTGCCGCGCACCGCTGCCGCGTACCACTGCCGCGTACCGCTGCTGCGCACCACTGCTGCGCACCGCTGCCACGCACCGCTGCCGCACACCGCTGCCTCGCACCGCTGCCGTGTACCGCTGCCGTGCACCGCTGCCGCGCACCGCTGCCGCGCACCGCTGCTGCAAACCACTGCTGCGCCGCCAACTGCCAGCATACGCGAGCGTTGGGCCGCGCACACTCGAGCATCGCAGCCACACTCAATCGCAGCGCACACCGCTGCTGTGCCATTATCTGCCACACATACGGGAGTGCTGGGCCACGCACACGCGAGCGCTGGGCCGCACACACGCGAGCGCTGGGCTGCACGCGATCGCAATGCACACCGCTGCTGTGCCGCCATCTACCGCACACACGCGGGCGTTGGGCCGTGCACACGTGAGCATCGCGGCCGCACACAAATGCAGCGCACACCGCTGCCGTGCTGCCATCTGCCGTAAACACGGGAGCGTTAGGCCACGCCAAGTGGCAGCAGCACAACACACGCGCGTGCGCGAGCAAGTCAAGAGGCAGCCCAACACGCGCACGCGTGTCGATGTGCGGTCTAACACACATGCAGATTGCACGCGTGTTGAGGTGCAGCCCAACACACGCGCTGTGTGCACGCGATTAGAGAGGAAGCCCAACACTCGTGCGCGTGAGTCAATGTGCAGCCCAATGCACGCACCGTGCGTTTGCGAGTCAAGGGGCACCTGCGAGCAAGCGCGAGGTTGCTGACATCCTGCGTGTCCAAAGGGACAAGTTTGCTGCGGTGGAGGCGCAGCTGAAGCAGCGTGCGTGCGAGAAGGTTCCCGTATGCATTCCCGTACGCAACATGTCCACGTCCTCTGCATGCAGCCAGGCCAGCACGCCATGCACGCCATGCACGCCCCCCCTCCCTCCCCATTGGTAGCCCGCTCTCCCGCCCGGTGATCCTACCTTGAGGCTGTTTCTAGAACAGCCTTCCCGCTCAGAGCCAAGGAGAAGATGGGATAAGAACCTCTCAGGCGGTCTTCCTCTCCTTGCAATGTATTGAGGTCATTGTGGATGATGCATTTTCTCGAGCCTGGAATAGCCGCGGCCATGGGCAGCCTCAAGATGGCGCTAGTATTGGGCGCAGTCGGCCCCGCACTCCAGTTGCGTGGATTCACACGATTCACACCGAATTAGCAGGCACGTTTTTTAGCCCCCTAAACATTGGCACTGTGTTCTAGCATAGTAGTCGCTGCAGTGACTAGTTTTAACGGGTTAGTCTCCGTGGCACACCTTTAGGGGGTTATCTAGAATGCTGCCGCCATATCTGCCTTCTATTCTAGGGGTTCAATGCTGCCGCCGCATCTGCCCTCTATTCTAGGGGGTTAGAATGCTGCTGGGGGGGGGGGGGGTACTAAACAGGGGGCAGAATAGTGGGCAGCAGGTGGGGCGGCTCTGCGCGGGTGCGGTGATGTGCGCTGCGTGCCTACGGCAGACCCTGGGCTGGGCAGTGGTGTGCGCCCATGCTCTAGGTGCCTGGGGGGTGGGGTTTTACAGGTTTTACATGTACGCGCCCGGAGGAACCCGGTTTGTGAGTTGAGGCCTAGACTACACGTCTAGGCGGGCTCTACTAAGAGAGCCCGCAAGGCCGCGCAGCGCGCCAGCCTACCAGGGAGTCTAAATCAGGAAGTTGCCCTCCTCCCCTCCTCACCCCCCCGCCACTACACAAGCGCCAGCTTGCTAGGGATCAGGGGGGGTGTCGGGGTCTCGGTCTTGGTTTCGTGTCGGCTGGCTCAAGCTGTTGTCGTGTGCCTATGATGCTATGGAGCTGGTTGATTGCTATTGTGTACAGTTTCTGGCAGCAGACCCTAGCCTGGTCGCGTGTGACCCCAAGCCGTGTTAGTGCTTGGAGAGTGTGCTCTGTGTAGATGGTGCCGGTAACGCCCACCAGGATTGGTACTATCGTTATCGTATGGTTAAGCGCCGTCAACATGTTGGCGAGGTCTGTGTGTTGCGTGCGCGCGTGTTTATGTTGGTCGGTGTGGCGCGTGTCGATGCAGGTCTTGATCTCCACGATGTAGACTTGGGCGGGTCCCTCAGGGTTTTCCGTGTTATTTGAGCGAGCCAGCAGCACGTCTGGATTCAACTTCCGGAGCTGGGCGGTGTGGGCTCCCTGTGTCACACCGGGCGGGCACGGCAGCAGCCACTCTGGCACGTGGTTGCATAGCCCACTGCACCCTGTCTGTGTTGCATAGCTCTTGCCTGCCCACGTCTGCTGAGACGATGCAGCCCCCCATGCTACCCTTCTGAATGCACTTCAGCACCTGTCGCCGTTGTGTCGTGCCGTGTACATCTTCTCCATTGTCTTGTGTTGGCAGCCAGATGCAATGTGTGAGCCCCCACCCTCCTGATGGCAGAGCGGGCACTTGCTGTCTGTCCGCAGGCCCATCATGCGTGCCCTCTTGGATGACCACAGCACGCCCGAGCGCATGGCCAGTGCAGACCTGCGAGCCCCATGCGGCACGCCCGCATGGGTCAAGAAAGCGTTGCTGAGCCTCCCATCGGCGACGCTGCCGAGCTGGCTGTAGTGGCGGTGGTAGACGGAGTTGGTGTTGGACGCGCCCAGGTGGTGTACTATGTGCATGTGTTGGCGGATCGCGTCTGTCGTGTTGCGCAGCGCTCGGGTGCGTGTGTCGCCCTCCGTCTGCGTGGCTCCAGGGGCCGCCGGAGCTGGCTGTGTGTTGGTTGTGGCCGTGGTGTTGCCGTGCTGACCCTGTTGCTGCCCCTGTTGCTCGCGATTATGTGTGAAGGGCCAGTGTGTCTCGTCGTACCACGGCACGTCTCGAAGCGTCAGCGTAACGTCTACTTCATCAATCTTCCTTGCTGCCTCCTTTGCAGCTAGGTCGGCCATCTCGTTCCCGGCGCAGCCACTGTGCGCCCGGACCTTGATGAGCTCTAGCGGCTCCATGTGCTGTGCTACGCTGCGTGGCCTTGCGGGCTCTCCTAGTAGAGCCCCCCTAGACGTGTAGTCTAGGCCTTTACTCACGCCCCGGGTTCCTCCGAGCGCGTACATGTAAAACCTGTAAACCTGCTGTGCTACTCTCTTGTGGAGCAGCTCTACGATTCGCCCCAGTTTCTCCGCGTGGCGATGCATGCGGATAAGCGCTGGGTGGTGAACGGCCTTGTGTATCTGAAACAGCGCAGAGAGGCAATCTGTTGCGATGGTGTGCTGAGTCGGGGGTGATAACCTAATGGCCTCGTGGAGCACTGCCAGCTCCGCATGGTTCACAGTGTCTCCACCTGCCGCGTGCCCAGGGTCTATCAGCGTCGCCAGTGGGGAGCCGTTGGCTTGCATCCTCCAGGTGGCAGCGCCACTCTGCATGAGAGTTGGCGTCTGGCGATGCCTCTGGGGCGCTGACCCGCATGCGCGATGCGTCAGTGAAGGTGATGTTGTCCCATGCGTGCCTGGACTCGAGGGGGCACGTGGGCTGCACGGTGGGAGGAGGGTGAGCGCGTGTCGCATGGGGCGCCATGCGTGCATGGGCCAGTTCCGGTGGGGCCTGCTTGAACCGCTTGGTTGCCTCCCATGCGGGGTGGCCCATAGCGCCTCCGGTTGGTGGTGGGTGGGTCACGGCTGCTGGTGCGCCGGGCGTGACTCTCCCTGCGTACGCCCCTCGCAGGGCTGCCACTAGAGCGGCGTGCTTCTTGGGCTCCACCCCAGCTGCAGGCGGGCGGCCTCGTTCCACACCAGCAGCAGGTCAGTGTGGTGCGTGTGTGGTGGCGCCTTGTGGGTCTCGCGCGCCCAGAGCACGTCGCTCTCTGCGTGTGGGTCTGCGCCCGAGAGCGTCGTGATGTGTGTGATCACGTGCGGTGCTGTGTGTGCCCATTGTATGTACTCAGGTGTCGCTCCCTTGTCTGCACTTGTGTATGGCAGCAGGAGGACCGTGCAAGTCGCTACGGGCTCGTCGCCCTTGTGTTGGGCCGACATTGCGGCCCAGCGCACGGCGCGGCGGTGTTCAACAATCTCGGGTGGCAGCATCGCGTGTGAGTGGCCTGTCCATTGGTGGGAGCGAGCTGCGCCTGCCGCGCCAAAGGCCCGGTCGCGTGGGTGCTTGCTGTCGTACTCCTGCTCGGGTGAGTGAACCGTGAGGGGACTGCTGTATCTTTCCTTGGTGCAATCCAAGTGGTCTACCAGCACTTTCACGATGTTGGGGTGTGCGGCTCGTGGGAGGGCACGTGCGCCCGCCTTCTGCTTTTTCACAGTGTTCACAGGACGCTCCCTCAAGGCGTGGTATTGAGGAGGGCCGACCAAACAAGCTAGGGACCTCTGTCCATCTAGTTGCTACAGGTCAAGGCCACCATGCATGGGGTCTAGGCCACCATGCGTCCCGCCGATCGCTATGCATGCATGGGCCGACGTGACAAATTCCGCAGCGGTCGTGTGCAGCACCGAGCCCGTTGTTGCTGGACGAGGGCGTGCCAGTCGTGGTACTTGTAGTCCGCTCCACAGCGGAGAGCCGCCGGGTAAGCAGAGGCGACTCCACCCGCGCCCTCTCTTCACCGTCGAGGGCCGGCCGTCCGCCGACGTTTGCATGATCGCATGCAGCGCCAGGCCGGTTGTTTATGGGCAGGCCACCCCCGTGTTTGATTTATATCCCGCTCTCACGAGCGTCGTGAGGTCTTGGCCGCCATGCACGAGCAGCAATGAAGCCGCCACCAGATGACGTTTCCAGGGGCCGCGACTTGGACGCGCCTCACATTAGCCCCCGCCTTCTGCTTGTGTGTGAGGCGTTCACGCTGCAGGCTGTCGATCACCTCCTCTGTGAATTCTTTGGGCTCACTAGGCGTGCCCTGCTCGTCTACCGTGCGTGCGCCCCCACTGTGTCCATACATTGTGTGGAGCTTCGCGAGCCGCTGCTCTGTAAGGACCCTCCTGCATGTTCCATCACTGCTGTACACGCAGGCAACATGCCTCGTCACAGTCGGTGGGGCGGCGCGTATGTCAACGGTGGCGGGTTCTGGTGGCGGCGCCCAGAGGTCTACGTCTCGTACCACGACACAGCAAGCATCCATCGCTGTCACGTCCAGACCTGGGTGGATTTCGGAAGTGTTGAATTTGATCGCGTCTCGGAGGGGTGTGCCAAACGTGCTCTCCCATTGCTGGGGGTCTGTGGCATGCGTGACCTGTCGCTGCATGTTATCTAAGTGGTGGTCTCTCGCGTTTTTCATCATGCGTGCAGGTGGGTTGTATTTGTTGTCTTCATTCCACTTGTCCACCATCCCCGCAGCATCCTCATATTCGCGCAAGCCTTCCTCTGGTTCCCAGCTTGGGCGCCAGTGGACTTCCACATTTTATTTATTTATGTTTTTGCAGTTTAGGCGCCCATGCGCTGATGCGTCCACCTGCGCTAGCTGCGACTGGGCCGTGCGTGGAATTGACCGCACTGCGGTCACCGCAGATTACGCGTCGCGCTCGCCGAACGCGACGCTCAACAGGTGATCTGGCCCCTCGCATGAGCCACTTATCATCGCGGTCAAGCGATGATTGCGGGCGCACGCGAGGGGGGGCGCTGGTTTGACGAGTGCACCATCTGATCAGCGCGCCCATGCAGGGACAGACCAAGATCTAGACTGAGTCAACCTGCGCGAGCTAGGCGGCGTAGAAGTCCATCACTGCAGCAAGGCCATGACGCTGGCAGTGGCTTGCGGTGGTGCATCCAGCATGCGGGTTGGGTTGCGCGCATGGGGGTTGCGCGCATGGGGGGGGTGCGCGCATGGGGCAGCGGTGCGCCCCAGCTCTGTGCTGACATAAGTTTGCATCTTGCACATGCTTATCATGACGCCCACTCAATTGTTCCCTGTCAATTGCGCGCGCCTGCGCATGCGCGCATGCCGTGCGCGCATGCCGTCCATACCAGATTCTGAGGCTGTAGTGCATCCGCAGTGCACACACAGTGCACTAGGTGTGCATGGTACATGGATTACAAGGGCTGTGCACATGCTGTGCACGAGCTGTGCGTGTGTGGCGGCTGTGCACAAGCTGTGCGTGTGCAGAACGTGAGCAGTGCTGGTAACCTGCATAGCATGCGCGTTCCGAGGGCACTGGACAGGCTGTGCGCGTGTGTGGGCTGTGCACGGGCTGCGCATGCGCACAGGCCTTTTAATCCATGTACCATGCACACATAGTGCACTGCGGGTGCATTGCGGGGGCTGTGCGCATGTGTGGGCTGTGCACGAGCTGCGCGTGTGCATTGCATGAGCAGTCCGGCGGCAGTGCAGGCGTGTGTGCAGATTGTGCAGGCGTAATGCGCGTGTGCACCTCGGTACCAGGGTTCTGGCAGAGATGGGGTTGATTTGGCATGCGTGTGTGCGTGCACATAGACTGGGGTCGAGTGGTGGCGCACGCACGAGTATGGGCGAGTGTGTGCACCAGGGGTGGGTGCGTGCACCAGGGGTGAGTGTGTGTGTGTGTGTGTGTGAGCACGCACGCGGGGCTGGCGCGCGGTACGCGCGTGGGTGAAGCCAAGAGCACCAGCCGCTTGGGCGGGTGTGACCATGGGGTGGGGAGCTGGGTGGGCATGGCTGAAAGCGCATGGCATGGGAGCGCACGTTGCACAGATGCGGGCAACTTGACCATGCGGGCAACTTGGCCATGCGGGCAACTTGGCCATGCAGACAGAGCCCATGCGGGCGCGCTTCACCCCACCCAACCCTCATGCCTGCTGCTAAGCCCTGGCCCATCATCGCGTGCATGGTTCGGTGCGCACCCCACGCGCCGTTTTAAGCGCGATGAAGGCGGCAGGCGGATCTGGCCGTGCCTGCCGCAACGTCTTTGTGCCAGCCCTCGATGACGATGCCCATCACGATGATGGCCCTTCTCTGCGTCGGTAACGGCACGGGGAGGCTCACGCCCAGGCGCGGGAAGCCCGGCGCCCGCGGGCGTTACGCCGTAACGCCGCATGCAACCCTCTCCGCGACCCTCGCCGCCCTAGCCGCGGAGAATATACATCTCGGATAAGAAGGACGTGCACGGAGCTGGCCTTAAAAATGCGGCGGCGGCGGCGGCGCTGAAGAGTGGGGTGGAATCCCACACCTTGGCACTCATGTGAGATCTTGCAACCAAGGCCACCGCCTCGTCAGTTTTTTCAAGTGAATTAGCTATGAATATATCAGTATATTTGGATGCAGCCTGTCACTTGCAGCCTACAGGCCCACCTACGACCCCGTGTGCATTGCCCCTGCACTGCTCCCGCACAGCCCGCAAGGGCACGCATCCCAAGCTGTGCGTGTGTGGAAGCATTGCAGGTGCAGTGTACCTGCTGAGCACACGCTGTGCCGTCAGGGCTGCATTGCACATGCAATGCGCGTGCGCTGATGATGCACAGCCCGCCAGCACACGCATCCCAAGCTGTGCGTGTGTGGGAGCATTGCAGGGGCAGTGCACCTGCTGAGCACACGCTGTGCCGTCAGGGCTGCGTTGCACACGCACTGCCCATGCACTGCTCCCGCACAGCCCGCAAGGGCACATATCCCAAGCTGTGCGTGTGCGGGAGCATTACAGGGGCAGTGCACCTGCTGAGCACACACTGTGCCGTCAGGGCTGCATTGCACACGCACTGTGTGTGCACTGCTGCTGCACAGCCGTCGGGCTGGTGTGCATGGGCACTGCACCCGCCAGCATTGCACCCGCAGTGCACGTGCAGTGCGTGGTACCATGCACAACCCCTGCGCTGCCCTTGCATTGCACAAGCACTAAGCCCTCAGAATCTGGTAGGGCGTGCAACAACAAACATCGAGAGATGCCGCACTAGTTGCTGCCCGTTGCAGGTTGAACCTTGTTGGGAGGGAGCTGCTGTCTACCTATTGCTGACCAAGTTCAGCTGCGGGGAGCCCTCCATGCTGTGTGTGGGGCTCATCCTTGGCAGCTTTGCCTGGCACTGCGTCTCTGTTTTTAGGCTCTCCACCCTAGGCATTTCGCAGTGCGTGTAAGTGAGACGTCTGATCCGCGTACGGCCAGAGGCACGTCTGATCCGCGTCTTGAAAAATGAGCCGATTATCCGCGGATCAGACGCCAACGCCTGCGTCTCATCCGCGTCTCAGACGCCTGCATCTGCGCGTCTGATCCGGGGTGAATCGGTTCATTTTTTAAGACGCCGTCAAGACGCGGATCGGACGCGCATACTTTGGTAGGGAAAGAGTGTCCTTCGCACCCCTCCTCCCGAAGGAGTCCTTCGGCCTCCTTCGACCGTTTGGGTTTCTACTGGCGATGCGATGCCCTCCTTCGATGCAAAGTCATTCAAGGGAGCGAAGGCGACCCCTGACCCCCTCTCCGGTCATCCCCACGCTCCTTCGGCTCCAGCTGCCGCAATTGGAAATACCTCGTCCTTCGCCCCAGCCACACCCTCCCTGCGGGGCGAAGGAGGCCGAAGGCAGTCCTCCAACTGCGGTCATCCACACAGTCCTTCGACCCCCTCCTTCGACGCACTTGGAAATACCCCCTACCCAACCCCGGCAACCGAGGTAGGACGTCCCAATACACACCGTTCAACACTGCGGTGTAAACAGTTCAACACGGCCACATATTGAGTTCAACACTGTGCACTCGTTGCCCCCGCAGTGTTCAACTGCGTCCCTCGACACCACCCCGACCCGTTTGAACCCGGCAATCCAATTGCTACTCGCGCAATCCAATCGCTAGTCGCCTGCCGCCTGTACCAAGCGATCGGGGGATGGTGATCTGTCGGTTCGCACGTTCGGGGAGGTGGGGTGGCGCCTGTGGGGGCGCGGTTGAACACTGCGGGGCCACAGTGTTGAACTCAAAATGGGCGCGCATCTCACAGTGTCGAACTTTTTCATACCGTAGTGTTGAATACACGCACTTCCTGCATGTGGCAACCCGAATCAAGAGGAATGTTCTATATATCTATCTCTGTGTCCTTGTGTATGGCGACCCTCCTGTGTCTGTGCATCGTCCCTGTCGTGCAGAGCGCTGGCCCAGACGACACCTTCCAGCCGGACATGGCCCGCGCCCGCTTTGCTACGCTCGTTTCATTCGGCCTAGATGCTCCATGGGTGGAGACTCCATCAGGCATTATGAGTCGTCATGGCCTGAGGAGCGTGGCAGTATGGACGGCGCTGCATGGGTACGACCTGCTTCCCGTATTTATTCCTCCTGTGGCGCGCGGGCGAGACCACCCGAACGACGCGCACATCAGCTGGAACCGGGTGGGCATGACGAAAAGGTTGTTCCAGCGTCAAGGAACGGGCCCAGTGTCCTGCCAATACGATTGGGTGATGTGGATTGACGCAGACGTCTTCATAACGAATTTCTCGACCAAGTTGGAGGACATCATTGAAACCACGGTCAGCGGACGCGATGTGCGCGAGCTTGCATCGATATTCAGCAGGGACGCAGCCGGAAATCTGAATACAGGTTGTGTCATCTGGAGGTGTTGTCAAGCGTCCATCGACCTGATCGACAAGCTGTTTGAACTCAAGCGCACGCATGCTGACCACCGTCTCGTCAAAATGTGGTTTGACAATGGCGCCATGATGCTGGCCAGCAAGCAGTTTAAATCGGCCATCACCCTGGTGCCTCCCAAAGTGATGAACGCATATCCGTGGTTCCATGGCGCCGCCATCATTGCCTGCCCCAATGCTGCATTATGCAACAAGGGCTACTGGGCACCGGGTGATTTTTTGGTACATTTTGCTGGTCACGACAAGGGCAAAGTCATGACGCACTTCTTGAACACCTTCCCCCCGTCTACGTGGCCAAACTACTCGCATAATGTAGACATGTTTGAGGTTGATGGCCGAATGTCACCTCCTGCAGCCAGCTGAGTCCAGCATGGACTGTTCCTGCCCAATGGGCAGTCCAACTTGACTTTCGAGAATACCAAGGAACTGCGCAAATTGTATCAAGGTGGCCGCCCAATCTTAGCAATTTGCAAACCAGTCGCGCGCTTTGTCTTATGTCGTTAGTTTTGTTGGGTTGAAGGGCCATACATCCCAGGGTTGGGCCACTTGGTCTCATTTTCAAGGCAACGCCTTGATTAAAGGCAAGGTCGCAATGAGCTGGGACGCTCGGTATCGGTGGGTGCCTTACCTTGAAGACACGTGCAGGGGGAAGCTCTATCCAACCAAAAACCTCCATACCGTCAACTCCATTAGCCTGTACCGATGGCCCCCCCAAATACTCTTTCATTGATGCTGGAGACAGAGTTCTGCAAGCAGCGCAGCATTTTTCTTAGTATTCCATTGTACCGTGCAGGGGGGGGGGGGGGGGCAGGAAAAAAGTTTTCAGACCTCATGCCAGTTTTTTTTTATGTCCCCCTGGGGGAACCCCCCCCCAGGTACACCCAGGCCTTCTGTTGGAGCTGAAACTTGGTGGGCAGCTTTTTTATGTCATCCCCTATCTATGGTTTCAGTGGGTGGCTGTGCAACTCGCTCCAACTTCTTGAAACTGGCCTCAGAAGGCGGCCACACGCCC
>VFSX01000556.1:71241-105175 GCA_016618255.1 Chlamydomonas sp. UWO 241 | reverse complement strand
CCCCCCCAACATACACGCACCCACACACCCACACCCACACACGCACACACACACACACAAACAGACACACACACACACACCTGCTGATGTCTTCGAAAGCCGCCTGCAGAACCTCATCTTCCGTCGGCACCTCGGGCCGCGGCGGGTTGCCTGGGTTAGGCCATGTGTCCTCTACGAGGTAGCGGAGCTGCGCGTGTGTGTGTGTGCGTGTGCGTCTGTGTGTGTGTGTGCGTGCGTGTGTGCATCTGTGTGTGTGTGTGCGGTGGGCAGATTTACAGCCCATCAGACACCTTAATGGCGCATTGTGTGTGTGTGTGTGTGTGTGCGTGTGGCTGAGGGAGAGTGTGGGGCTGGCGGGTTGCCTGGATTGGGCCACGAGTTCTCTACAAGGTAGCGGAGCTGCGTGTGTGTCTGTGTGTGTGCGTGTGTGTGTGTGTGTGTGCGTGTATGTGTGTGTGTGTGTGTGTGTGTGTGTGTGTGCGTGTGTGTGCGCGTGTGTCTGTGTGTGTGTGTGTGCGTGTGTGCATCTGTGTGCGTGTGTGTGCGGTGGGCAGATTTACAGTCCATCGGACACCTGAATGCCGTATTGTGTGCGTGGGTGTGTGTGTTTGCGTGTGGCTGAGGGAGAGTGTGGGGCTGGCGGGTTGCCTGGGTTGGGCCACGTGTCCTCTACGAGGTAGCGGAGCTGCGTGTGTGTGTGTGTGTGTGTGTGCACGCGTGTGTGTGTGTGTGTGTGTGCGTGCGTGTGTGTGCGTGTGTGTGTGTGTGCGCATCTTTAAGGAGTCGGAGTCGTTCCCTGTCAACCTTCAACACTATCGTAGTACCGCTTTGCCTTGCCGCCATTTTTTTAAAGGGGGTAATTGTCTAGAATTTAGGTGCCTTGCCGCGGGATTGTCTAGAATTTAGGTGCCTTGCCGCGGAATTGTCTAGAATTTAGGTGCCTTGCCGCGGGATTGGGGCTCGATTAACGGAGGCGCGTTCTCGTCGCCGAGCCCTGGACCCAGCAATGCGGCGCTGCTGGTGACGAGGATCTCCGTGCCGCTGACGAGCGGGGTAAAATACGACCGGCCCGGCTCCTGCTAGACTGCCCCTCGGTGGAACACTTCAGGAGCGGCTTGCCGGCGCTGCCATGGCTTGGCGAGTAGCCGCGGCGCTGCCGCGGCCCGTGCTGGGAGACGGCCCTTATCCTCCCCCATGCAGGACGCCATGCGGCACCGATCTCGACGAGTTGATTGACGAGCGGAGGAGCTGGCGCCCGTCAATGCATGCTGGACATGGGTCAAGATGGCTGCCCGTGGAGGCGGGCTACCATCACGGCTTCAGCGGTGGCGACCGCCGAGGCAACACAGAGTAAATCCGCTTCACCAATCGCAGCGTTCGTCACCGCGTTCATCCTTGGGGTCGCTCGTCTGCCGGTGACAGGCGTTGGAAGGTCTTCAGGCAGCCTCCATGACAACTCTGTCGTCCATGCACCCCTGGAGGGTGGGACCTGGCAATGCATGAGGCATGGGGCGCCGGCTGAGCCCCATGCAAACGAGAGCTGGACAGCCGTGCACTGCCAGGCGGGGACCGTTCCAGTCAGCGCCAGTCGGCTCTGCCGGCTTGACTGGCCACAAGGCCACCACTGTGACCCTGAGGAAGGTCCTCTCCTATATGCTCCTTGCCAGACATGTCTCTCAGAGACCGCTGTTTGGGGTAGTCTAGCCGGCGGGAGCGGTAGTCTATCGGCCGGGAGCCGGCGGTACTCTAGTACTTAAGTGTGCTGGAGTATCGGCGGGTGTCTCTAGTAGAAGAGTAGCCTGCTAAGCTGGAAACCCCGTGTTACTGTTACTGTTACTGCCGCGGGATTCTTATGGATTTCCCCCCCGTTTTGACGTCACTTTTGGCTTTTGTGGCATTATTTTTTAGAAATCGGCCTTGCCGCGACGTTTTCCTAATTATTTAATCGGCAAGGCAAAGCGGTACTACGGTAGCCAAGGACCTCAGGAAACACACCTGCCAGGACCCCTTAACCCAGGTACAGCGTGCAGAGCTTGCGCTCGAGCCCAGCCCCTCCCTGACGCCCTCAGCACACCACGTAGCGTCGCGCGATTCGCTGTCCCGCTGCCATGCGTCCCCTCTGTGTGGCTGTCTCTGATGTGCGTGTCGCCGCGTGGCTGTACATGAACGCTGCGTGGCTGTCGACGGTTGTGTGGCTGGCGACGCAGCTGTCGATGCTAAACCTAGGGACATGGCGTTATTTCAAAAGACGCCGTACATATAATCCTACGTACTAACAATAACAAGTGCACACACCTGCCGGTACCCCAGGTACAGCGTGCGGAACTTGCGCTTGAGCTCGACATGGCGGCCTTAGCACACAACAACAACAACAACAACAACAATAATAATAATAATAATTACACACCTGCCATCGCATGGCTCCACCGGGTCATCATCGCCGTATGGCGGTCGGGGAGAGCCCCGAGGGAATGGAAAACTGCTATTATCACACCGATATATGAGGGGAAGGGTCCGCGTGACTCCCCTGGTAACTACCGCGGTATAAGCCTTCTCTCTATTGCCGGGAAAGTGTACGCTGCCATACTTCTGCACCGCGTCTCCACGCAGGTTGATGGTCAGTTGCATGAGGCTCAGTGTGGTTTCAGAAAAAGCAGAGGCACTGTTGATGCGATTTTTACTCTGCGCTCGCTGAGCGCGGCACATGCCGAGTACAAACAATGCATGGCTGTGGCATTTGTCGACTATTCTAAAGCTTACGATTGCATAAACCGTGCGGCACTGTGGAGAGTCCTTAGATTATATAGTGTTCATCCGCACATTATTGATCTGTTGGAGGATCTTCACACCAACACCGCAGCTGCCGTGCGGCTGGCTGGGAAAATCGGGCACGAATTCCCCGTGTCGTCTGGTGTGCGACAGGGGTGCGTCATTGCTCCTGTGTTGTTCAATGTTTTTATTGACCACATAGTGAAAAAGGCGCTAGACATGATGCCAGAGGGGGCTGGCGTGTCAGTCGTGACCCGAGCCGGCGGCTCTGTGTTGTCGTCGTCGTTGAGCGCATAGTAATGCTGATGTATGCCGACGATTTATGTTTGTTCTCGCATGACCCAGCTCAGTTGGCGCTTATGCTGAAAATCCTTGACAAAGTGTCCTCTAGCTTTGGCATGCAAATCAACGCCGCCAAGACAGAAGTGATGATTTTGCCAGCAGATTTTGACGCGGATCTGCCCACGTTTGCGCTGACTGGTGGTGAAGTGAAGACCGTCTCTGCATTTAAGTATCTAGGGAGTTGGATAACCCAGAGTGGTGGTGTGGAAAAAGAGATCGGTGTGCGTGTCGGTCGCGCGCTGGGCGTGTTAGCGTCTTTTGATAAGATTTGGGCCAGCAAGAAGATGCAAGTGCAGTCTAAGATGCGGGTTTACAACACTTTCGTGCTGCCCCACTTTCTGTACGGCTGCGAAACATGGGCCCCTACTAAAACACAACTGACTCGATTGGAGGTTGCCCACTCTAACTGCCTTCGTCGCATTCTGGGTGTGCGCCTGGTCGACCGGCACAGATTAACTTATATTCGGCAGGCGTGCGACACTGAGCCAATTGAGAGCCTTGTGGCAAAGCGATCAATGCAGTGGCTAGGCCATGTGATGCGCATGCCGGCTTCTCGTCTTCCTCGTACGACTTTTGACTGCACAATGGATGTGGCTCGGCAGCAAGGCCGGCCTCCAGCCTCCTCCCGACACTATTTTCTTAAGCTACTGATTCAGCAGCTAGGCGAAACTAGTGGCACTCGTTCTGATTGGAAGACTTTTTCGGACACGGCGTTTGAGCGTGCTCAGGATAGGGTCGGGTGGAGAGCCGTGGTGTACGGTCCGGCTGCCCCTCAGGCGCCGGCCCCTCCACCACGGCGGTCAAGTAGATTGGCAAGCGCCACTTGACCCCCTATCCCCTAGAAGCAGTTAGGACCTATTTTGGAGGCGTCGCACAATAGCTCTCCTTTTTGCTCTGGGACTACACGTTGGCAGGCAGCCGGCTGGTGGCTACCGCCCCTCACAAGTAATTGTTAGGGCCAGAACTGGACTTGGGTCTAGGCGGTGGTACTAGGACTAGAGGTAGTCTTTGCTGGAAAGCCGATGTAACTGTAACTGTAACTGTAATTACACACCTGCCGGTACCCCAGGTACAGCGTGCGGAACTTGCGCTTGAGCTCGACATGGCGGCCGTGCAGGTCGTCGAGGTCGTCGCGCATCTCGCGCTCGCGGTCCGCGGTGATCTGGGGGGTGGGTGTCGGGTGTGGTGTGGGGTGTGGGATGGGGGGGGGGGTTTGGGGCTCGTTTGAACTGCCGCCGCTGTATTGAACACGCAACATTTTGACAGCACGATCGCGTTCGGCGGTGATCTAAGCGTGCAGCAATTATGCGATACTTGTTGGTGATTGGCTGATGATGCTGGCAATGCGCAGGAAGAACACGGCGGGTGCTGGTGATCGCGGGGGGGGGGGGGGGCTCGCTCAGCCATCAATGATCGTAGGACTCCACGATCCTACGTGGAGTCCTACGACCCACATCGTAGGGGTCGACGTCGATTGGTCAACGGCGCCCAAACCGTCTGGACGTCGGTCCAGACTCGTTTGGAGAGCGATGCACCGGCACACACACGCAGCTAACCAACCAACCAACCAATCGTTACGAGGCCCGACAGGCGCGCACACAGGCACAGGCACAGGCACACACACACACACAGCTCAGGGATTGCCCCAGGGGTTCTGTGCGCAAGCACGCGGGTACTTCGCCACTAACGGAGTCTGACGGGCTGTCACACCGACTTCACATCCATGCGACTGTACCAGTGATTTTATTTTCAGGATTTCTAATATATTCTTTGACCGCGTTGACCTTTGACCTCCCGTTGACCTTGTGTCCTCATATACATGTCATTTGAACACTCTTGGCGAGCTCTATCTGGCGGTCTCGCCAGACTTCCAATCCGCTGAATGGTTTGAGCTGTGTTCAAGGTCAAAGTACAGCCGGAATACAGCCAAATGGCTGTGTAGAGCCGAAAAGGAAATCACTGGACTGTACCCACCGCCAGGTTCTCGTCAGTCAGCTTTTGGAACGTCTTGAACAGGTCCTCAGGCGTGACCTGGGGTGGGCAGGGGAGGGGTGGAGGGGGCGCAATTGAGCAGGGGAGGAGGGGGACGGGCGGACATCCCAGGTGCAGGCGTAGGTCGGCTGCCAAGAGTCGCCAGTTCTGCTAGAACAAAACCGCCCCCCTCCAAATGCAAACACACACACATACACAGCCCCTTCTTTGGATCGTCGTGCGCGACCACGCATGCTCTCTGCCAAGCGCGCCCTCCCAACTCCCTCCGCCCCAAACACACCCACCCACATGTTCAAATACACAAGAACATGGCCACCCACCTTCAGTCCCGTCTTTGGATCATCCTGCATGATCGCGACCGCCCGTGACATGTCGCCGATATCGCGCATGCACGCCTCGAGCTTGCGCCGGTACGCCTCGCGCATCTCATCGACGCCGGACTGCGGGTTGCGTCGGTTAAAATCAGTTTCAGTTACATTCAGTTGTTTTCAGTTTAATTTGTATGAATGCACACGTACTGTGACAGTTGCAGTGGAGGTTGTTGGGGTGTTGCTAACATGTTCATGCACCGTATATAACAGCCATTTACAGTTGCGCCGGTACGCCTTGTGCATCTCGTCGGGCCGCCCTGCTCTTATCGGGCTACCCTGGACGGCAACCACCAGCCCAGTGAATCCTGGGAATAATTTTAGTAGTTAGTTTTTCCCCGGCTCGAGCAACTTTGACCGCTCATACCAGGCACACTTCACAGCGGGTGTTCACGCAACGCATGCCGTTGTGCTGCTCGCGGCGAGAGCTTTCCAACGCATCCCTCCACGCCCTCTCCCACAAAGTGTGGGGTCGTTTTTCTGGGAAATCCGACCCGGAGCGGTATACGGCTTGCGGGGGGATCACTGCACCAGCCGTGGAGACAAGATGGGTCGCGCCGCTGCAACGCCCCCTTCCCCTGGCCCCGCGTACCAGCGTCATGTTGCGCCTGTTGCGCGCCTTGTCGAGCTCCTTGTGCCCCTCCTTCATCCCTCCTGGTCTCCTACCCGAATACACCCTGAGCCCCCCCCCCAACACCCCAACACCCTAAACCCCAACTCTTCTCGCCCCCTCTTACTTGCGTCATGTTGCGCCTGTTGCGCGCCTTGTCGAGCTCCTTTTGCCCCTCCTTCATTGACGACCGCAGCTCCGCGATCTCACGGTTCTGTGGTGGGTGTGACAAGTGTGAAAACGGTGATTGTCACACTTTCACGTGACACGACTGCCATAGTGCCAAGAGGGAGTGGGCGCGTCGGTGGCATGACATCTGCAGTTGTGCGTTCGCACACCAGACTGTCTGTTGTGCCGGTCTGTTGTACCAGTCTGTTGTGCAGCATCACGGCACAGCGCAGCGCAGCGTAGCGCGGCGGATCACAGGTGGGTAAGGAGTGGGCGAGTGGATGGGAAGGTGAGCGAGGGGTGAGTAAGTAGGTGGGTGGTGGGTGGCTGGGCGGGTGGGTGGGAAGGTGGGTGGGTTGGTGGGAAGGTGGGTGAGGGGTGAGTAAGTGGGTGGGTTGTTGCAGGTGGGTGGGAAGGTGGGTGAGGGGTGAATAAGTGGGTGAGTTGGTGCGAAGGTGGGTGAGGGGTGAGTAAGTGGGTGCGTGAGTGGGCGGCTGGGCGGCTGGGTGAGCGGGCGCGTGGGTGACGGATGAGTGAGTGGATGGGTGGGCGCGTGGGGGTGCGGGGGGGGGGGGGGGGGTGCCAGCAGAGCCCATCATGGCACAGCGCAGCCGAGGGTCGGCTTGCGGACCAAGCGGGTAGGGAGCAGCACAGCACGGCGTAGCGCGGCACAGCACAGCGCGGTACAGTGCATCACAGCGCATCACAGCGTGGCACGGCGCGTCAACAACACGCATCTCATCTCATCACATCGCATCACAGTGCATAACAGTGCATTGCAGCTCAGCTCAGAGCAGCACAGCACAGCACAGCGCAGCACAAACAACCCCTCCATACCTTGAGCTCCAGGTGGAGACGCATTCACGGCGTGCGCCTCCGGGCATCTCCACCCCGCCCCAAGTTCTCTCCCACTCTATCTCTCTGCGAGTAACTCTGTATCACCTCAAGCTTCAGCTGCATGAACAGCTTCCGCCGCAGCGCCTCAACGGTGTCTCCCTCTCTCTCTCTCCCTCTCTCTCTCTCCCCCCCTCTCGGTGAGTCACTCTCTCCCTTAACCCCTCTTTGTGAGTCACTCTCCCTCACCTTGAGCTTCAGTTGCATGAACAGCTTCCGCCGCCGCGCCTCGACGGTCTCGCCCTCGCCGCCCTCGTCCTCCGCTGGCATCGCCCACTCCTTGTCGTCGTCGTCGCCGCCGCCGCCGCCAATCAGATTGAGCTCCTGACAAGGCACACACACACGCGCGAGGGTGGCCAGGTTAGCTAGATTGGACGCACGGCGTCTTCCGCCGGTATCGCACAGTCCTTGTCGCCGCCGCCGCCAATCAGGTTCAGCTCCTGCACACAAGCAGGGAAGAGGAGGTCGGGTTTATAGTTTGCTCGGCGACATGCAGACTGCTGGCACCCAGCAGGCAGCATCGCGCGGTCCTTGTCGTCGCCATCGCAGCCGTCGCCAATCGGGTTGAGCTCCTGACATAAGACACACAGCACACGAGGGTTGCCAGGTTACAGATAGACCGGATGCGCATCGCCCACTGGGCTAGTCCTTGTCGTCGCCGTCGCCGCCGCCGCCAATCAGGTTGAGCTCCTGCACACAAGACACACACACACACGCGAGGGTGGCCAGGTTAGCTAGATCGGACGCACGGCGTCTTCCGCTGGCATCGCCCAGTCCTTATCGTCGCCATCGCCACCGCCGCCAATCAGGTTGAGCTCCTGCATAGAAACACACACACACACACACACACACACACACACTCACACACAAACACAAAGGTGGCCATGTGAGATTGATCAAATGCACGGTGTCCTCCGCTGGCATCGCGCAGTCCTTGTCGTCGCCATCGCCACCGCCGCCAATCAGGTTGAGCTCCTGTACACAAACACACACACACATACACACACAAAGGTGGCCATGTGAGATTGATCGAATGCTCGGCGTCCCCCGCGGTCATCGCCCAGTCCTCGTTGCGCCGCCGCCAACCAGGTTAAGCTCCTGCACAATATCAGGGAAGAGGCGGTCGGGTATTCAGTAAGCGCAGCGACATGCAGCCCGCTGGCACCTAGCAGGCAGCATCGCACAGTCAGTGCCGTCGCCGTCGCCGCCACCGGCCAATTAGGTTGAGCTCCTGCAAAAGCACGGGTTAAGTCGGGATATCAGACGGGGTTGGAGACTCGGACGCACACAGTCCTGGACGACACACAGTCCTCGGAAAGACGCTTGGTGACGAAAGGGAGCAGCTTAGCTAGCGTGAGTGCAGGTTCCAAGTGCCCACATACGGCGAAGCTGGGTGAATTAGATGCACGCACTTCGCTGACGGCGCAAAGTCCGCGGGCGGACGCTCTTACTCTCGCCAGGGAATCAGACTAGCTGGAGAGAGTGGGCGCCTGGTTGACCTTCCGGATCTTGGTGACGGACACACAAATGTACCATGTTCGAAGCCGTTTCGCCCCGCATTTTGCCGTCTCTCCAACGCCCAGTATCTCCCGTCAAGAACCTCTAGACGTACACATCGGCAAGCGAATTACGTTGAAAGCGCTGCGTTTGACCCCCTCAAGTACCCGAAAGCCGGATCCCAAGTTTGAAAATATGAGTTTGGCAGCTTTTCGGCCAGTTGGCTTGGGTGGGGGAGGCTTCAACCACCGAGCACGCACCTGGTTGAGCTTCCGAATCTGCTCTACACAGCCACTTGGCTGTATTCCGGCTGTACTTTGACCTTGAGCCCAGCTCTGCTCATTCAGTGCATTGGTAGTCTGATGGACCCGCCAGATACAGCTCGTCAAGAGCTTTCAAATGACGTCTGTATGAGATCAGACGGTTAACAGGAGGTCAACGGTCAACGTGGTCAAAGCAAAATCCGGCTGTGGAGTACCGTCCGTACGGTTTGCCTCTGCCAGTAAGTATCGTTTTTGCCCCCCCCCCCCGCCCGCGCGAAGCTGAGATTCGAATAGAAATCGTCAAAAATCGTGATTCTCGGCGTCAAGACGACAAAAACGACAAAAACGACCCATGCAATCGCATTAAACAACTAAAGTTTCGACCCCCCCCCCCCGCAAAGGCAAACAATATGTACGGAAATTCATTAGAATTCTCGAAAAGAAAGTCACTGCCCGCACCTGGTTGAGCTTCCGGATCTGCTCCTGCTGCGCCTCGATCTCGCGCCGGAGCTGCTCGAGCTCCTTCTCGCGCCGCACCAACTCGTCCTGCGCATAGGGGATGGCGATGAAGGGCTTTACCGCCAGTCAATCCTGTTGTCTGATTTTACAGTCGTGTGCGATGCACCTGCAGGCAGCGGAGTCAACCTTGCTCGGCGTATAGCGCCCGAGCACTACAGACGGGTGGCTGGCTACTGGTGGTGGGGGGCTAGATCCTACCCCCATTTTCACCCCCAATTGGCTGGCTGTACTGGTGTGTTGGCGCATAGGACATGTGCTTGCGCACCCTAGAGAAGAGGCCGGCGGCTGTCAAAAGTACACCCCTAGAGCCGCCATCTGCCATCATGATTGCTACGCACGCGGTGCGCGTTTCAATGCACCACACGCAAAGCTCCACCTCCTAAACCTAGTCCCCCAAACCCCGAAAACCCTGAATACGTCCTGCATGCGCAACCCGCCTGCGTGTCCAGCAGCTCAGTGTTGAGCGCATCCCGCTGCTGCTCCAGCGCGGCGTACTCGTCACCCTTGACCGAGTCCCATCCCCCCAGCCCTCCCCTAAAACTAGCCCCAAACCCTAAAACCCTCAACCTAGCCACAAACCCTGAATGCGAGATAACAACTTGCCTGCGTGTCCAGCAGCTCGGTGTTGAGCGCATCCCGCTGCTGCTCCAGCAAGGCGTACTCGTCGCCCTTGACCGAGTCCTGCATCCCGCCCGCCTCGAGCTCGATGAGGCGCTTCTCGAGCTCGAGCTTGTCGTCGGCGTGCGTTCGGTCGGCGTCGTTCATGTCCATCTGCATGTGGGTGAGCGGGGCGAGTGGATCAGGCGCCACCCAGGCGCTTGTGCCTTGCCTGCAGATAGTTAGGGTGAACAGCTAACCGTAAACTCCATTAGCCTGTGCCGATAATTAAGTCCCGGAGGCCTTCGGTACTCTGAGCCGTTACTTGTATAATTAATGGGTTTCGTGGTCCGGTACAGTGGGTAATGAGTATATTTCTCCAGTGGACCCGAGTTTGACTCCAGTAGACGACATTTTTTTTTACTTTTGCTGCACAACTGGTTGCACAACTGGCTGCGCCCAGCAACGGGGGAGTGGGGGATGGATGGGGGATGGCCTTGAACGCATGCACGTAGTGTAGGTACTTTGACAACATTCATTTAAAAACCATTGGTACAATCAAAATACTCGAACAAAATCCTCGCTGCGCTCGGTACTCTCTCTCCAGAATCATTTAAAGAGTATTTTTGGAGGCCATCGGTACAGGCTAATGGAGTTTACGGTAAAGGTGTTCACCCTAAATATCAGCAGGCAACGCACAAGCCTGTGCCTGTGCCTGTGCTTTCTCCCCAATCCACGTCTCCGGGCCCCAAGTAGGGGGCTCGGCGCGTGCGTGCATGTTACACCTGCGCAACACCTGCACCTATGCAACACCTGCAAGTGTGCAACACCTGCACGTGTGCAACACCTGCACCTGTGCAACACCCGCACCTGCGCGTCGATGAGCGACTTGGCGAGCTCCAGCCGCATCTCCTCGCTCTTGATGAGCGCCTCGTGCAGCTCAGCGCGCTCCTGCGGCCGGTTGTGTTTTTTTAGTGTTATCAGCAGTTATATAAGCAGTTACAGGGCAGGGCACTTCATCAGCAGTTAGTGAGGTTTTGGTTTGCATTTACGGGTTCCCGCAGGGCCGCTCTGTTCCTGTGCCTGCTCACTGCCACAGCAGACAGTGTGCAGGCATCTCCCTGCTCTTGATGAGCGCCTGGTGCAGCTCGGCGTGCTCATGCAGGCAGTTGTCGTGTGTCGCAGGTTTGGGCACACTTTGGGCGCCTTTGCAAGGCTTGCTGCAGATGAGGATGGGAGTTTTACAATCCACTGCCGGCGGTCACACGTTCGGTTCCAAATCTCCAGCGGGACTTCAGACAGCAGGCACGAGGCCCATCACAAAGGTCATGCTACAAAAGTAGCCCACGGTAGCGCCAACCACGTAGTGGCGGGCACCAAGCAAGCAGCACCACAGTGCAGACACCAGGCACAGACACTGGTCTGAAAATCAAAGTATCTGAGAAATGCGAGGGCAGGCGTCTCCTCGGTCTTGCCGTGGACCAGCTCAGATCCTTGAGGTGGGGGGGAGGGGGTCAGTGTGTTTTCGGTTTTGTTTTGCGGGTTTCTGCAGGGCTGCCCTACCAAAATCCCAACGTCTGATCTGCGCCATGGAATGCGGTCATAACGCCTGAGACGGTCCGGGGTGCGCCTCAGGCGGTTTGGATAACGCCTGAGGCGAAGCCTGAGGCGATCAGGGGTGCGCCTCAGGCGGCGCCTCAGGCGATCGGAGCGCCTGAGGCGCCGCCTGAGGCGCCGCCTGATCCGCGCCATGGAATGGGACATCTGAGGCGCCGCCTCAGGCGTTGTGAATGTGGTAGGGCTGCTCACTGCCACGGCTTGCAGGTTGTGCGAGGTCTGGGTGTCTTTGCGGGGCTACAGCTACAGCCACAGAGGCTGTGTTATAAAGAATGACAGTTCCTTGCACCCGCAGGTCTCCTGCAGGTCTCTTCCCTCCGCTCCCTGCACCTCCTGCAGCCGAGGAACCCGGATGTGGGCTTCCTAAGGAGACCTCCCCCATTCTAAGCTAGGCCCCGACCCTAAACCCTTAACCCTCTAATGTTCGTTCACTTGTACCCGGTATTTAAAATAAGTACCCAAATTCCCATCTTCCCCAAAGCGTGCCATGAGAGCTGTGCTGATCCGTTACTGGCGTGGGGCGGCTCGTTGGAAAGCTGAGAGTATTTTCCATCTTGGTGTGAGACAGTCTGGAATCATGAATTAAAATCTAGCTAGGTCAAACATGCCGCCAAAAGTACACTTACATACCTCTAAGCCTAGTCATGTCACGCAGACTGAAAAAATCATTATGTCCTCACACCTGCAGGTCCCCTCCCTCCGCGTCCTGCAGCTTCCTCAGCCGCGCCGCGAGCGCCTGCTTGTCCTCGTTGATCGCCGCCTGCATGCCCGTGTGGGAGATGTTGCAAGGTTGCTGATATTTTTGTGCACACGATGTATACATGTACTTTGTGCACATGATGTGAGCATGTATGATTGTATGCGGCCGGACGACAGGCCAAAAGGCAACGAGGCTACAAGGTTGCTGGTGTTTTTGTGCACAGGATGAGTGCATGTACGCGGCCGGACGACAGACCAAACGGCACCGAGGCGACAAGGTTGCTTTTTTGCGTGCGCGCGATGTGTGCATGTACGCGCCCGGACGACAGGCCAAAGGCACCGAGCGCGCGAGAAGGGGCGGAGCGGAGCGCGAACGCGACGACTGTGCTGAACTCCTCGGGCTTCTTGCCCAGATTGCGTTCGATGCGATCAAGCATCACCATGAGAGCACCGAGGTCAAGAGAGCGCCCCCCCTTGAACTTGTGACAACCATTGCCCCCCCCCTCTCTCTCTCTCTCTCTGTCTCTCTCTCTCTCTCTCTCTCTCACGCACACACAAACCTTCTCCTGTCGCTCCACAATGAGCTGCGCCTCAATGTCGCGCAGCCGCGCGATCGAGACCGCAATCGCCCCCTCCCTCCCCCCGCAAACACACACACACACACACGCACGCACAAACACACTCTCTCTCTGTCACACACACACACCTTCTCCTGTCGCTCTGCGATGAGCTGCGCCTCAATGTCGCGCAGCCGTGCGATCGAGACCGCGATCGCGTTGGGGTCGCCGTCCGCCGGGACCTTTGAGAAAGCAGAGCGGGGGGGATGTGCAGTGCATGCATGGTCGGAGGCAGCACACAGCGCAGCCGCGCAATCGAGACCGCGATTGCGTTGTGGTCGCCGTCTGCCAGCACCTGGTGTTTTGGTGAGGTGGTTGTGGGGTCTAATTGGGGTCAAAGGGACATCAAATGGGTCACAAACAGTGCAGCGCACCGCGCAGCCGCGCGTCTAAGATCGCAATCGTGTTGGGGTCGCCGTCAGCGGGGACCTTTGACAAAGCAGAGAGGGGGGGATGTGCAGTGCGTGTCTGGTCAGAGGCAGCGCACAGCGCAGACGCGCGATCGAGACCGCAATCGCATTGGGGTTGCCGTCCGCCGGGACCTTTTGGGGAGCAGGGCAAGCGCTGAGCGCTTGTGTCAGAAACAGCACAGTGCGTCACAACAGCGCAGCTGCACGATCGAGACCGCGTCCGCGATCGCGTCGGGATCGCCTTCAGCCAGCCAGCACCTGGTGTTTTGGTGAGGTGGTTGTGGGGTCTAATTGGGGTTGAAGGGACACCAAACGGCTCAGAAACAGCACAGCGTAGAAAGCACAGTCATTCACCACAGCGCAGCCGCGGTCGAGACCGCGATCGCGTTGAGGTCGTCGTCTTCCGGGACTTGGTGTTTTGATGAGGTGGTTGTGGTGTATAATTGCGGTTGAAGGGACGTCAAACGGGTAAGAAACAGCACAGTGTAGCGCAGAGCGCAGCTGCGCGATCGAGACCACGATCGTGTTGGGGTCGCCGTCTGACGCGACCTGGGTAATTTGGGGCTTGTTTTGAGGACTCGTTACGATGGTGTCGATAAGGGACGTCAAACGCGTGGGGAACGGCACAGCGCAGCACGCAGTGCTCATGGCACGCCGCGAAGAGCGAGAGACCCGCCTCGTGTGTTTGCTCCCTCGGCGTGCCGCGGTTGCCGGTGTTGAGATGAGGCTGATGAAGCAGCGGTGAGGCCTGTGAGGCATCCTAGCGCGAGGATGCCCCACATGCCGCACTGCTGCTTCAGCCTCAGCCTCAGCTCAGCTTAAGCCTCATCTCAACAGCCGGGGCCACGGCAGCCGTCCGAAGCACAGCATCGCGCATGCAGCACAGAGCAGCACAGCAGCATACACCACAATACACAGTGACAGCACACGGAGAAGCCACCGACCTCGCTGATCTGCTCCCGCAGCGGGTCGCGGTCGTCGAGCAGTCGGCGGCGCAGCACAGCACAGCACAGAACGACAGCACAGCTCAGCACAGCACAGCATAGCGCATCACAGCACAGAACGACAGTTACAGTTACAGTTACATCGGCTTTCCAGCAAAGACTACCTCTAGTCCTAGTACCACCGCCTAGACCCAAGTCCAGTTCTGGCCCTAACAATTACTTATGAGGGGCGGTAGCCACCAGCCGGCTGCCTGCCAACGTGTAGTCCCAGAGCAAAAAGGAGAGCTATTGTGCGACGCCTCCAAAATAGGTCCTAACTGCTTCTAGGGGATAGGGGGTCAAGTGGCGCTTGCCAATCTACTTGACCGCCGTGGTGGAGGGGCCGGCGCCTGAGGGGCAGCCGGACCGTACACCACGGCTCTCCACCCGACCCTATCCTGAGCACGCTCAAACGCCGTGTCCGAAAAAGTCTTCCAATCAGAACGAGTGCCACTAGTTTCGCCTAGCTGCTGAATCAGTAGCTTCAGAAAATAGTGTCGGGAGGAGGCTGGAGGCCGGCCTTGCTGCCGAGCCACATCCATTGTGCAGTCAAAAGTCGTACGAGGAAGACGAGAAGCCGGCATGCGCATCACATGGCCTAGCCACTGCATTGATCGCTTTGCCACAAGGCTCTCAATTGGCTCAGTGTCGCACGCCTGCCGAATATAAGTTAATTTGTGCCGGTCGACCAGGCGCACACTCAGAAAGCGACGAAGGCAGTTAGAGTGGGCAACCTCCAATCGAGTCAGTTGTGTTTTAGTAGGGGCCCATGTTTCGCAGCCGTACAGAAAGTGGGGCAGCACGAAAGTGTTGTAAACCCGCATCTTAGACTGCACTTGCATCTTCTTGCTGGCCCAAATCTTATCAAAAGACGCAAACACGCCCAGCGCGCGACCGACACGCACACCGATCTCCTTTTCCACACCACCACTCTGGGTTATCCAACTCCCTAGATACATAAATGCAGAGACGGTCTTCACTTCACCACCAGTCAGCGCAAACGTGGGCAGATCCGCGTCAAAATCTGCTGGCAAAATCATCACTTCTGTCTTGGCGGCGTTGATTTGCATGCCAAAGCTAGAGGACACTTTGTCAAAGATTTTCAGCATAAGCACCAACTGAGCTGGGTCATGCGAGAACAAACACAAATCGTCAGCATACATCAGCATTACTATGCGCTCAACCGACGACGACAACACAGTGCCGCCGGCTCGGGTCACGACTGACACGCCAGCCCCCTCTGGCATCATGTCTAGCGCCTTTTTCACTATGTGGTCAATAAAAACATTGAACAACACAGGAGCAATGACGCACCCCTGTCGCACACCAGACGACACGGGGAATTCGTGCCCGATTTTCCCAGCCAGCCGCACGGCAGCTGCGGTGTTGGTGTGAAGATCCTCCAACAGATCAATAATGTGCGGATGAACACTATATAATCTAAGGACTCTCTACAGTGCCGCACGGTTTACGCAATCGTAAGCTTTAGAATAGTTGACAAATGCCACAGCCATGCATTGTTTGTACTCGGCATGTGCCGCGCTCAGCGAGCGCAGAGTAAAAATCGCATCAACAGTGCCTCTGCGTTTTCTGAAACCACACTGAGCCTCATGCAACTGACCATCAACCTGCGTGGAGACGCGGTGCAGAAGTATGGCAGCGTACACTTTCCCGGCAATAGAGAGAAGGCTTATACCGCGGTAGTTACCAGGGGAGTCACGCGGACCCTTCCCCTTATATAACGGTGTGATAATAGCAGTTTTCCATTCCCTCGGGGCTCTCCCCGACCGCCATACGGCGATGATGACCCGGTGGAGCCATGCGATGGCAGGTGGGCACCGCAACAGCATGGCGTCCAGCTGGTCACCGCCCGGAGCGGCGGCCGAGCGCAACGCTCGCACACACGCCTCCGTCTCAGCCAGGTCAGGGGGGCGCCCGTGCGCCTCGTCCACCTCTGTGGCGCGTGTGAGCTCAAACGCCGCTACATCGTTCTCCAGCTGGTTCAGGGTCTCGTCGCTGAGCTTGGTCTCCCCGCCATATAGCTTGTCGAATGACTCTGTCATGGCCTTCAGCACCCCGTCTGGACCGCTGTGCAGCGCGCCCGAGACGTCCCGCATGGCAGGTGGGATCTGATGGCTGCGGCTGCGGCCCGCCAGCCTGTCGCACGCGCGCGCAAACTGGCGCAGATTCTTCTTGCGTAGCATGTCTTGCGCCTCCGCCACCTGCTGGCCGATCCACCTCTCCCTGTCTCTCTGCACAGCTGCGTCGGCCGCGCGGTTGGCGCGGTTGCGCTCTCGTTTGGCAGCAGCAGACTTGCTCCTGAGCCATGCCGTGTGCGCGCGCTGCCGGGCGTCCATGAGCCGGAGGGTGCGCTGCGACAGAGTGAAATGCCAGCCGCGCCGCCGGCGGCTGCCGCGTGGAGCGAGGTGGTTGGTGGCCACCTCGCGAATGGCAGCAGCCATCGCGTCGTACTCCGCCTGGGCATCAGCGCCCTCGGGCGGCACGGCCTCCAGCAGCCCAAAGCGATCGGACAGCTGGAGGTTGAACTCACGACGGACAGCCGGGCGCCGCAGTTGTGAAGAGTCCCATGCGCCGCTGAGAGCCGCCTGCATGGCGGGAGGCTCGCATGCGGAGGCGCATGGACAGTACCACAGCATCCAGAATACAGCACATGCAGTGCGGAACACAAAACACACCAGGTCACCTCGTTGATCTGCTCCCGCAGCGTGTCGCGGTCGTCGAGCAGCGAGAGCAGCCGGCGGCGCAGGTTCTGCAGCAGCCCCCGCACGCGCCCAATACCATGCAGCACGCAGTGCGAAATAACACAGCCACCCGGGTAGGTATGTATATTTAGTCACCTCGTTTATCTGCTCCCGCAGCGTGTTGCGGTCGTCTAGCAGCGATAGCAGCCGGCGGCGGAGCAGCGCAGCGCAGCACACAACGGCACAGCACAGCACGGCACAGCACATACAACACGACAGCACACAACACGACAGCACACCATGGCATACAGCACATGCAGCGCGGCAACACACCAGCACACCTCGTAGATCTGCTCCCGCAGCGTGTCGCGGTCGTCGAGCAGCGACAGCAGCCGCCGGCGCAGGTTCTGCAGCAGCTCCCGCGCGCGCCCAACAGCACGCAGTTCAAAATAACATAGCCCCCCTGGTAGGTATGAATATATAGTCACCTCATTTATCTGCTCCCGCAGCGTGTCGCGGTCGTCGAGCAGCGAGAGCAGCCGCCGGCGCAGGTTCTGCAGCAGCCCACGCGCACGCCCGTGGTTGATGATCGGGAAGTTCTTGACCTTCCTTGCGAGCTGCGAGTAGAGTCGTGTGGTCGATTTTACAGTGCGTCCGACGCCTTTAGTGGCTTACCGGAATTGTGTGTGTGCGGCGAGAATGCAGTGCTTTGGGCACCCGAGGGCGCGGCGCGCGCCCGTGGTTGATGATCGGGAAGTTCTTGACCTGCCTTGCCAGCTGTGATTAAAGGATGCGAATTGAGGTGTGTGAGCTGCGAGTGAAGTGTGCACAAAGGGGTCTTATATGAAGTCTAGTAGTACACCAATAAATGCGTAAAGCGGACTGCAAAATCGACCGTTGCCGTGTGAAGCGTCGGCGGGGGTGCTATGGGCCGCATCTCCACAGTGTCAGACTGTGAGACGGCACGGGCAGGCAGTATGAGGAGAGTGTGAGAGAGCGTGGAGGGGAGGCGTGAGCGAGCGCAACGACCCCCCCCCCCCCACACACACACAATGATGCAGAATCGCACGCACACACGCGGTCGTTTATGCGTCAACAGAGGCTTCAAGAAAAATGTGCAGTCAACAAAACACACACACACACACACACACATGCAGGTGCTGCGGTGTTGTAACGCTGCCGTCCCCCCTTGAGCGTGCCGACAGACAGGCACAGATACACACACACACACACACACACACACACGCACCTGCAGGTGCTGCAACGTCGTCACGCTGCCGTCCCAGTCGGCCTGCTTGAGTGTACCGACACACACGCACACACACACACACACACAAACACACACGCACACACACACACACACGCACACACACACACGCACACACACACACACACACACACCTGCAGGTGCTGCAGCGTCGTCACGCTGCCGTCCCAGTCGCCCTGCTGGAGTGTGCCGATACACACACACACACACACACAAACACACACACACACTCACACACACACACACACACACACACACACACACCTGCAGGTGCTGCAGCGTCGTCACGCTGCCGTCCCAGTCACCCTGCTTGAGTGTACCGACAGACAGGCACAGCGAGTTGCCGCCGAGCGCGTCGGCGAGCAGCCGCGTGAGCACGCACTCCTCGTAGTTTACCTGTGTGTGTGCGTGTGTGTGTGTGTGTGTGTGTGTGTGTGTGTGCAGGGGGGGGCAGCAGGGCAGGTGGTTGTGGTGGTTGTGGCGGCTGTGGTTGTAGTTACTGAGCGCGTCAGCACGCACTCCTCATAGTTTACCTGCAGCCAGGAGAGAGCAGGGCAGGTGTTATGGTGGTTGCGGTGGTTGCGGTGGTTGCGGTGGTTGTGGCGGTTCTGGCGAATGTGATTGTGGCTGCAGAGTGTGTCGGCTAACAGCCGCGCGAGCACGCATTCCTCATAGTTTACCTGCGGGAGTAGGCGTGCTGTGACCAGAGATGGGGGGTGTTTGTGGTGGTGGTGGTGGTGGTTGCAGAACGCGTTGGCAAGCAGCAGTGATTTCCTTGTCGGCTCTACACAGCCATTTGGCTGTATTCTGGCTGTTCTTTGTCCTTGACCACAGCTGAACACATTCAGTGGACTGGTAGTCTGACGAGCGCGCCGAATAGCGCTCGTCCAGGGCAAACAGACAACCTATATATATATATGAGGGCAGACGGTCAACAGGCGGTCAACGGTCAACGCGGTCAACGCAAAATCCGGCTGTGGAATAATAATCAAGAATCACGAAAACAAAAACACTGGCAAGCAGCTGGGTGAGCACGTACTCCGCTTTGCTGACCTGGCTGGGGGTGTGGAAGTTGTTGGCGTGCAGTGGTGCTGGTGGCGGTAACAACCAACTCAAATAAAATACTGACAAATGGCCGCCTCACGAAGCAGATCCCTTAAAACTGGAACGACAAACTCAAATAGCATACTGGCAAATGGCAGCCTCACGGAGCAGCTCCCTTAAAACTGTAAACGCCACTCAAATAAAATACTGACAAATGGCCGCCTGACGAAGCAGCTCCCTTTGAACTGGAACGACCAACTCAAAATAACATACTGCCAAATGGCAGCCTCACGAAGCAGCTCCCTTTCAAATGTAAACGCCACTCACAAACTGCGGCGAGCCGTCGCGCGCGAGCGTCCCGACCGTCGATGCGTAGCCCAGCCGCAACAGCTGCATTGCAACAATAACACACAGCAGCAGCAACAACAGCAACACCAGTGGCACTCATCCTCACAAACTGCGACGAGCCGACGCGCGCGAGCGTCCCGACCGTCAATGCGTAGCCCAGGCGCGACAGCTGCACTGCAACAGCCACGCAACAACAGCAACAGCAGCAACAACAGCAACACCAGTGGCACTCGTGCTCACAAACTGCGGCGACCCGTCGCGCGCGAGCGTCCCGACCGTCAATGCGTAGCCCAGCCGCAACAGCTGCATTGCAACAATAACACACAACAACAGCAACAGCAGCAACAGCAGCAACAGCAGCAGCAACAGCAGCACTCACAAACTGCGGCGAGCCGTCGCGCGCGAGCGTCCCGACAGTCGATGCGTAGCCCAGCAGCAACAGCTGCACTGCAACACCACCACAACAGCAACAACAGCAACAGCAGCAACAACAGCAGCACTCGTACTCACAAACTGCGGCGAGCCGTCGCGCGCGAGCGTCCCGACTGTCGGTGCGTAGCCCAGCCGCAACAGCTGCATTGCGACAACACCACAACAGCAACAACAGCAACAGCAGCAACAGCGGCAACACCAGCAGCACTCACAAACTGCGGCGAGCCGTCGCGCGCGAGCGTCCCGACCGTCGACGCGTAGCCGAGCAGCGACTTGTTCAGCGTGGAGCCCTCCCGCAGGCGCAGCAGCTCCGGCTCCATAGCAAGGCGCTCGGCACCGGGCATGTCGACAAAGGTGAGCTTGGAGACCTGTAGAAAGAGAGAGGGAGGGATGGTTGCAGGGGGTGGGGCGGGGCAGGGAGAGGCGCAGCAGCTCCAGCTCCATCGCGAGGCGCTCGGCGCCGGGCATGTCGACAAACGTGAGCTTGGAGACCTGCAGAAAGAGATGGTGAGAGAGGATGGTACCAAAGTGTGTCAGAGAGAAGGGTGGGTGGGTGGTGGGGGTGGTGGGGGGCGGCATCAGCTCCGGCTCCATATCGAGGCACCCGGCATGTCGTCAAAAGTGAGACTGAAGACCTGGGAGTATGAGAGGAGGGAAAGCGAGCAACATTTGCGTGTGTAAGAGAGGGAGAGAGAGGGGCAACAGCTCCGGTACAGAAGCTAGACGCTCGGCACCGGACATGTCGACAAACGTGAGCTGGAGACCTGAGGAGGACAGAGAGGGATGGATAGAGGGGTGTTGAAGACGGAAAGGGAGAGGGCGGGGGCGGAGGAAAGGGCGGGGGCGGGGGCGGGGACGAGGGAGCGGGAGATTCAAGAGGGAGAGAAAAGAGGGAGGGGGAGAGAAACAGGGAGAGGGAGAGATCATCACCACACAGTCATCCACTCACCACGACACTGTCTTCCTGCCCAAAAGTAACAGCTGGGCTAAACTGCGCGAGGTACAAGGATGCTGCACACACACAGTGCCCCGCATTCAGCAGTTCACAACCGTGCCTCTCACCCACCATCACACTGTCCTCCTGCCCAAACGTGACAGCTGGGCTGTACTGCGCAAAATCCACAGACAGAGATGCCGCACGCGCGCTCGTGCACACACACACACACACACCAGGGCAGTTCAAACGGGTCCGGATGGGATGCCAACGTCCCGAAGGGGCCATCCGGACGCGCGAGGCAGGCTCCGTCCGGTTTTCCGGACGTCAGCGCTGGAGCCCGCAGGGCACCGTCCGGCAAGCCGGACGCCATTTTTAGGGCGCGTTTCCACCAACCGGTACGCGTTTTGCGGATTCTCCCAACACAGACACGGAGACCGCGATTACCTGCTCATACTTTAACCATCTCCGACCTTTTCAGCGCGATGTCCTCACCGCCCCCGCGAAGTTGGAAACTTCCGAGATGCCTGTTGCGTGACCCGCAGCTCCTCCCTATGCAACCACCGCATCCGCATGGTGGCGATGATGCCATGCGGATGCCATGCATTGCCCTCTTGCCAGGCCCACCCATGCTGCCATGCTAGTCACCACCGCCCGAATCAACGCCCATGCCGTTACCAAGGCCATCCACGCTGCCATGCCATGGGGCCCTGGCCCTGCACGTGTGTTGCACGAGTCGAACTGGTGCGAATACTGCCCCTCGAGTCGCCGCCACTGTAGGCCGCCCGTAATAGCTCCGCCGCAGCTTTCGGGATCGTCGTGGGGCTCCATCTCTATTCCTTAGCCTCCGTCCGTTTTTTTCTCCCCCGGCCCCTTTCCTCTCCTCTCCTCTGGTCTCTGGCACCTCTCGCGACCAGCATTAAATCAGTTTGCATCGCGCGCTAAGAGCCGTGATGCGGAAGAGGCGCGGTGGTTGGTCACACTGTTGCTTGATTCAAGTGTGACCGCGGCCAAGATCCCTCCCTGCCTGGCTCTGCTGCAGCAGATCATGCCACTATCTAGACTTTCACACAATGTATCACTGGTTCTCCAGACAGGCTGCGCCCCGGCCCCCACTGCATGCATGCATGCATGCATGCGCAAGCGCCGCGCATGCGTGCGCCATGCGCAACAACTCGTCTGGGCGAGCGTGGACTTAAGCCAGCTTTCCCCCCCCCCCCAGGCTGCTGTCATAGACTGCACACGATGCCATCCCGTATGAGGACAACGACTGGGAAGGGCTACGCACGCGTGCGCAGAGGGCGCAGACACACGTGTCTGTACATACGAATACAGAAAAACACTGAGAATCAACACGCTTTGTACATATAAATTGGCATCATGAATAAGCAGGCTTTGTGATGGTCGAAGGGCTCATGTAGAGAGGGAGAGACAAAAGCACTGCAAAAAAAAAGAGGAAAGTGTGAAAAGTCCACACTTTTCACACTTCCGGACGGCCAGCCAGACCCGCGTCCGGGGTCCCGGACGCAGACGCCACCCCACGTCCGGTTTCCCGGACGTCAGCCACCACCACCCTGTACGGCCCTGACACACACACAACACACACGCAACTCACACACACAGCGTCGCGTATTTCCTGTGTTGGGAAGTCGGACATCACCCACCATCACGCTGTCCTCCTGCCCAAACGTGACAGCTGGGCTGTACTGCGCGAGGTACACGACAAAGATGCTGCACGCACGCTCGTGCACGCTCCCCATGTCGGGCTCGCTGAAGTCGCGCATCATGCGACCGTAGTTGAACGCCTGGCGCATCTCAGCGGCAGACTTGGCCATGCGGTAGGTGAGCCCGGAGAGCTGCGGGGTTTGAGGTAAGGGAAGGGACTTTAGGGTTTGGAGGGATAAGGGTTTGGTTCTTAGAGGATATGTGCAGGTTTCATGGTTTAAAGAGTGCGCCACCCCCACACCCCTACACCTTCCCCACACATTTCCCACACCTTGCCCTGCACCTTCCCCACACCTTCTCCACACCTTGCCCTGCACCTTCCCCAAACCTTCCCCACACTTTTCCCCACACCCACCAGGTAACCATCCAAGTCGTCCTCATACAGCGGCAGGTTGGCCTTCACGGCGCCCCCTTTTTGGTACAGGTCGTGGCACGTCTCGTTGTACACCTGCAGGCAGAGAGACACAGGGATGTTTAAGTGCAGTAGCACAAAAACATAAAAAAAAACATCCTCAGCAGCAGCAGCAGCAGCAGCAGCAGCAGCAGCAGCGGCAGCAGCGGCAACAAAAAAAAACAGCAGCAGCAACACAACAACAACAGCCACGATGGTGCCGATGACGCCTTGAAGCGGGCAGCAACAATGACATTGGATTTCCGACAATGATTTTGTTGTCAGTTTTTTTTAGTTGTTTTCTGGGAGCTGGCGCGCGGACCAACATCCCGTTGACCGCCTTGACCGCTGCCTTAGCGTTGACCGCTGACCATCAAATATAGGTAATTTCAATCTCTTGACGAGATCTATCTGATGGAATCGTCAGACCATCAAGCAACTTGGTTGGTTGAGTTATTTCTGATGGGATTGTCAGTAGCCAAATGGCTCCCAATGGCTCCCAGGAGCCCAAAACAAAATCATTGATTTCCGAACAGAAACAGAGTGACGTAGGCAGGACATCCTCGCACGACACGCAAACCCGCAACACCCCCACAACAGTGTTTCCCCACAGCAGTGTTTCCGTTAGCCAACCCGAAACCCGCAAACCAGCAACACCGGGTTGAGATTGGCCGCTTCGGGCTGGCGCGGCGTGTCGAAATTGCACGAATTTCGACCCCAAAAGTGTTAAAATGAAATTTTCACACTATTTTTGAAAGAAAAAAATGCCTCCTGCGGAGTGAGATTGGGGAGTGAGCCGTGAGGCCCAGGTCGAGCCATCATTCCACCAAAATCCTGAGCGGAACCACTGCCCCACAACCATGATAACGCCCTCACCTCAATGTACGAGCTCTCGACGAAAAAGTCATACGCCTTGGCACGGGTGCTGTGTGTGTGCGTGGGGGGGGGGCATCGGTGTGAGTGCGCACGAGAGAAAGTGGGAGAGTGAAAGGTAGAGAGAGCGAGAGAACATGGGACATAGCAAGAGAGAGAGAGAGAGAGAGAGAGAGAGAGAGAGAGACAAGAGGAGAGAGAGAGAGAGAACGAGAGAGAAGGAGAGAGAGGAGAGCGAGAACGAGTGAGATAAATATAAAGAGAGATTGAAGGGGAGAGAGAGAGAGAGGGGGGGGGCAAGAGAGAGAGAGGGTCGCAAACCTTGGCGCGCGTACTGTGGTGGGAGGCAGAGGAGCATGTGGAGAGCCGGAAACAGCTTTGATGGTGGCGTGGGTGCGCCCAAGAGACGAAAATGTCGTAACGTTGGCACGTGTGCGGTGGGGGCTCAGTGTAAGTGTGCACGAGAGAAAGTGGGCGAGTGAAAGATAGAGAGAGGGAGGGAACAGAGAACAGAGCAAGAGAGAGCAAGAGAGAGAGAGAGAGGAGATAGCGAGAGAGCGAGAGAACGAGAGCGAGAGAGAACGAGAGAAAGATGGAGGACAAAAGAACAAGAGAGTGAGAGAGACAAGGTCCGAGCACGCCGCGAAGCGGCGTGAAAATCGGCGAAGCTCCCCCCTCAAACGGGCGCGTCAACACGCACACACACACACACACACACACACGCACACACACACACACACACACACACACACGCACGCGTGCATGCACAGCATTGGCACAACACGCAGACACACACATACACACACACACGAGCGCATCTGCAGACACCCACACGCACACACACACACAGGTGTATGCGCCATGCTGGCCCAGTGCCCACCCCATGCACGCTGCATGCGCGCGCATGGCACAACGCATGGAGACACGTCACTCTCACAGAAGCACCTAGGAATGCACATGCAGCGCTGCAGTCGAGTACCACGCGTTGAGGGGCATAGGGGGAAGCAGGGCTCGGTTCCGTAAACAGTTCCGTAACTATCGGCCCCCTCACACCGCGCCGCATGGGCCCTCCCCAGCCCTGTAATGCGATTGCAACCCAAGCACACAACGTTTGGCACGATCGACGCGGTGGGGAGGGGAGGAGAGCGAGCACGTCAGCCCGCGTTTTGCGCCCCGCCTGTAGCCTCTCGCGACAGGCCCCTCGCATGCAGCCCCGCATGGGCCCTCCCCAGCCCCTGCAATGCGATGGTTACCCGGATACATAACGCATGGCGTGCGATCGACGCGGTGGGGAGGGGAGGAGAGCGAGCATGTCAGCCCGGTCACCACCTCGAGAATGCCCCCAGATTGCCCCCCCTCTCGCCTGCACGCAGCCCACACACACACACCCCCAGCGCGGTCCCATTCCATTTATGCAAATGTATGGCGCGTAAGCGGGGTGCGGGGGGCGACGCAGCGGCGATGTGCCTCAAACGCAGTGGCGGGCTTCGCGCAACACCAAGTCGTGATTAGTGTCCATGATATTTTTACCCCCTCCCCCCCGCCCCTAGCCCCGCGCATCGCGCTTCGAAAGCCTTAGTCATGAGGTAATGGGCAGGGAGCCCAGTTATTGTGCGTTTTGCAAAACCAACCATAGGGGCTACGCCCCCTGAGGGGGGGCTTCGCCGAAAAACATGAAGAGAGAGGGAGTGAAGGAGAGAGAGAGAGCAAGAGAGAGGCTTGACAGCCTTGGCGCACATGCTGTATGATGTATGCGGTGTGGTCGCTGAGTAGAGTGCTGCGGCGGGTGTGCTACTAGCCCCGCTTCCGGTGGTCTGGGGGAGGGCTTTTTGGACCCTTCATGGTTTTATACCTTGGGTCCGCCCTCTGGCCATTTGAGGGGCTGGGTGTGCAGCCTGCACAGTGGTGCTGCTTGCTTGGCGCCCGCCATCAAGTGTGGATGGCGTTACCGTGGGCTACTTGTAGCTTGACCTTTTGTGGGCCTTGAGCCTTGTTTCTCTAAGTCCCACTGGAGCTTTGGAACCGTACGTGTGACCGCCAGAAGTGGATTGTAAAACTCTCATCAGGAATGTATGGTGTGGGCGCGCGCATGAGACGAAAAAGTTGTGTGGGTGCGCACATGATGATGATGAGAGTTTACATGAGACGAAAAAGTTGTGCGCCTTGGCGCGTACTGTGGTGGGAGGCAGAGGAGCATGTGGAGAGCCGGAAACAGCTTTGATGATGGCGTGGGTGCGCCCAAGAGACGAAAATGACGTACACGTTGGCGCGTGTGCGGTGGGGGCTCAAGTGTGAGTGCGCACGAGAGAAAGTGGGCGAGTGAAAGATAGAGAGGGAGGGAACAGAGAACAGAGCAAGAGAGAGCAAGAGAGAGAGCAAGAGAGACACGGGAGAGAGCGAGAGAGAAAGAGAGAGAACACGAGAGTGAGAGAGATGAATATAACAGTTACAGTTACATCGGCTTTCCAGCAAAGACTACCTCTAGTCCTAGTACCACCGCCTAGACCCAAGTCCAGTTCTGGCCCTAACAGTTACTTGTAAGGGGCGGTAGCCACCAGCCGGCTGCCTGCCAACGTGTAGTCCTAGAGCAAAAAGGAGAGCTGTTGTGCGATGAATATAAAGAGAGTTGAAAGAGAGAGCAAGAGAGAGAGAGTCGCAAGCCTTGGCACGCGTGCTGTGGGGGTGGTGGGGGGACACTGTGAGAAAAATAGTGAAAGAGAGAAAGAGGGAGAGTGGAAGAGAGAGAGAGAGCGGAGAGATAGGGAGCAAGTGAGGGCTCGAGAGAGAGAAAGAGAGAGGCGAGAGAGAAAGAGAGAGGAGAGAGAACAAGAGAGCGTGTGAGATGAAACAAAATCGCGCCGCGCTTTGCGAGTGTCCCACCAAACGGCCGTACCGCCCGACGCACATATCAGCGTCACGCCTTGACTTACCACCAATACCCACCAACCCCTGTGTCACCGTCACACGCTCTCCCACGTTGATCGCCTTGTCGTTGAGAAGCGTGTACAGCCCTCACGACCCACCTTTGAGACCCCTTTCTCGACCCCTTGCGAGCCTGACTTCAAGCTAAAACTCACACACACAGTCCAGTATACCACCCCACCCCTGTGCCACCGTCACGCGCTCTCCCACGTTGATCACCTTGTCGTTGAGATGCTTGTACAGCCCTCACGACCCACCTTTGAGACCCCTTTCTGGACCCCTTGCGGCCCTGATTTCAAGCTAGAACTCGCACACACAGTCCAGCATACTACCTCACCCTTGTGCAACCGTCACGCGCTCTCCCACGTTGATTGCCTTGTCATTGAGAAGCTTGTAGAGCGCATCGACCGCGAGGTGAACGAGGCCGTTGCCGTCCGGCGAGGCCTTGGGAGAAGGGAGGGAGGGAAAGAGTGTGTGTGTGTGTGTGTTTGTATTTTTTGGGGTGAGTGTGTTTGTGTTTGCGTGTGTGTGGTACAGGCATTGCCGGCGCCAGCGGCTCGCGCTCATGTAACACTTGGTCGGTTGGTTGTGTGTGCGTAAGAGGCTGTTGCCGTCGGGCGATGCCTTGGGCGGGTGTGTGCGGGGGGGGGAGGTGTGTGTGTGGGGGGGGCATGTGGGTGTGTGTGCATGCGTGTGCATGTGGGTGTGCACATGTGTGCGTGCATGTTTGTGCGTGTGTGTGCGTGGCATGTGTATGTGTGTGTGTGTGTGTGCGCGCGCGTGTGACTGCCCACCCCACCCACCCCACCTTTGAGTCGCGGCCGCGGCGGCCCTCCATGCACGTGGTCTTGCCGGAGCCTGTGTGTGTGTGTGTGTGTGAGTATGTGTGTGTGCGCGTGTGCACGTGTGTGTGTGTGTGTGTGTGTGTGTGTGTTTGTGTGTGTGCATGCGTGTGCGTGTGAGAAAGGTGGGGTGGTGGGGGTAACTGCGTGGCCACTCCAGCACACACACACACACACACACCTGTCGCCCCAAAGCACACGATCGTCGCATTGTACCCTTCAACCACCTGAGATAGCCAGGGCAAGCAGGACAGGCATGTGTGTGTGTGTGTGTGTGTGTGTGTGTGTGTGTGTGTGTGTGTGTGTGCGTGTGTGTGCGTGTGTGTGCATGTGTGCATGCGCGCGTGCCACCTTTTTCACGAGCGGCTCGATGTGGCGCTTTGCCATGTCCTCATTCGTCGCCTCCTGACCATACACAAAGTTGACCTCATACTCGTCCTCCCTGCGTGTGTTTTACGGTTCAGGAGTTCAAGGTTTCAGGTTTAAACCTTGAAAACTACATCGGGGTAGAGAGTTTAGGCGTGTCCTCGTTTGTGTGTGTGTGTGTGTGTGAGTGGCGAGGGGTATGCGCGTGTGCATGTGTGTGTGTGTGTGTGTGCAGTTACAGTTACAGTTACATCGGCTTTCCAGTGAAGACTACTTTCTAGTCCTAGTACCACCGCCTCGACCCAAGTCCAGTTCTGGCCCTCACAATTACTTGTGAGGGGCGGTAGCCACCAGCTGGCTGCCTGCCAACGTGCATGTGTGCATGTATGTATGTCCGCACGCGTGTGCGACTTGCAGCAGGCACTCACGGCCTCGCTCGTCCCGAGTCATTCTTCACCAGCGACACGCGCTTGTTGGTGATCTGGATGACCGCCTTGCCCTCCCTGTGGTGGCCTGTGCCCGGCACACACACACACGCGCGAGTGTGTGTGTGTGTGTGTGTGTGTGTGTGTGTGTTTGTGTGTGGTGGTCGATTTTACAGTTGTGTTGGACGCCTTTAATGGCGTATTAGACTTGTTCTTGCGAACTCAATCCCTGAGGCAGGCAGATGCTATCACCCGCACTAGTCTGCTCAGTTGATATGTGTGCGTGTGTGTGTGTGTGCGTGTCGGATCTTGCCGTGCAGGGTGCCCCGCGTGCATGTGAGTCGTGCGTGTGAGTCGTGTGTGTGTGTGTGTGTGTGTGTGTGTGTTGCGCGCCGCTGACACGCCGCACGCACACCACACGAGTGTGCGCGTGCTGCGGAGAGGGGGGGCCTTATATGGGGACGCAGAGCATGGCCATGCGGCTGCAGCGGCGACACGACACACGCATGGCATGCATGGCGCATGCAGCCCCAGGTGCACGCGAAACGTGCACTCACCTTGGCCACCCCCGCACACGCGAACGATGCAGTCGTGGGGGATGCCGGACACGCCGCGGCACCAATCAGGCCGTGTGCTCAACACGGAACTGAAATTGGCCATTGCAGCACCAGGACACGCTGGCACTGACCGGCCACGCACTCCTTTGCCACGCTTTACTTGACGTTAGGTCAGCGCAGGGCTCCTCATGGCTGCTCCGCCCCTCCGCACTGCACTCCGCCCTTCGCCTGCCTCGCTCAAAGCTTGCAGCTCGCAGCAGACTGAACGTGCGCCGAGCTTTGTGCCGCAGACAACGCAGTTTGATCTTCAGGGCGGTATCTTTGCGTCCTGGTGTTGTGGTGTGGGGTGTTGCTGTTGCAACGCGCGTGCAAAGGCTGCAGAAGCTTGTTCCTCCACCAGGCTGACATACTTACTCGTTTCCACATAGAAACCTGGCAAGGCTCTTCCTTCCACCCAGCTGTTTTTTGGGGGGGGGGGGGGGGGCAGCCGAGAAAAGGACACACACACGCGCATGTTCGATGCAGCTGCGCCCGCAGCCGATGCACGTGCAAACACCACCATCACCACCACCCGTGGGTAAGATGAGAGGAGCCCAGATTCCGAGGACCCTGTCATTACATTCTGTGGTGCTTGCGCCCCCGACTCTAGAGTGAGCAGGCGGGGTTCAGACGGGCACAGCGCGTGGGCCTGCCCCCCATCCGCCCACCTGCGAGCAAGCCACAACGGTCAAGCCCTGCCCTGCCGTGTTGTTTAAGAAACCCCCACGCAACTGCCGTGCTGCTCCGCACACACGCACGGCAGCGCGCCTAAAACCTACGCACCACCAGCCGGCCAGGTCACACGGCCAGGTCACCCGAGACTCATGAGCGTGCGCCAGCTTGCACACGCGCCGCATGTTTCTCGGCGCGCCGCCGCAAAGCACGGCGAAATCCGAGGTGCCGATGGCTGCGCGATTCGCCGCCGTCTACTTGAGCGTGTCCATAATCTTGTGCGCCGCCTGCGGGGGGCATGGGCCGTGCAGCGCGCTCACAGTGTGTGTGCATGCCCAGGCATGGCTTCAGATGACTGGACCCATGGGCCCTGCCCTGTCCCAATGGCGTCCATTGCTCCATGGCCCCCATGCCCGCATGGGCCATGCCCCACATGCCATGCCCCATGCATGCATGGGCCAACTTACGCAGTGGTCCACGCAGCTCCAGAAGTCGAAGTACTGTCCGGAGCAGTGAGCTTGTCCGCTGGTGTCGCTCTTGATGCGCTCAGCGCACGCCTGCAGGGGGCATCGGGGCGTGCCATCGCCGCGCCATCACAACGAAAACTGCCCATGCGTGCATGCAACCACTCCCCACTCACCTTGTACGCAGCCCATTGGTTGACGCAGTGCGGCTTGCACTCCTCCTCGATCTGTGTCATGGCATGGGCGCGGTGGTCAGGCATCGGGGAGAGCGCACAGGCAGGGGACATGCAACCACTCTCGACGGCCGCGGCACATACCCGGGGCTTCTGGTCCTCCTCGGTGTACTCGAACTTGCCCCCACTGCGGGCAAAAATGCAGCCGTGTCCATTGGTAGGGGCATCGCGCTGCACGGTGGAGGATCACGACGCGAACACGCGACATACTCTCCCTGGACCCCTCCCCCTCCTCCAATACTTACGTAGCGCTGTGGCCACCCATCCTGTCCCTGAGCACGGCGCGTCGCGAGCAGCAGCCGGACGATGACGATGGGCGTGGGTTTGCAGGGTGTGGGCTTCACACATGTCTCGAAAATTGGGATTGGCTTTTAGGAGAGTCCAAACAGCCTGGCAGAGAGAGTTTACAGATCAAGTCGTCAAATGTGCTGATATGCCATGTGGGCTACCTACAGTCGGAAGTGTGCAGAAAACTCTGGCAGGTACGGGAAGACTGGGGGCGGGGTCTCATAACAAACACGGTTAGTCCGACGGGATTGCCTTGCTGCACGCCTACATGTACGGCGTTGGGTCGGGCCCGTCGCCCTTGCGGTGCATTTTGCTGTGCATCTGAGCATACCAGCTGTGTGTGCAGCACAGCTGGATCGCTTCGAACTCGGAGGCGAACCGCCGCTTGAAGGGGTCGCGGTCGGGGTACTTCTTCACCCCGTCGAAATGCGCTACCCATTGCTTCCGCGACACCTCGTACTTGACATACTTGAAATCAGAGGTGACCGGCCTTGCGATGCGGGGCGGGGGGGGGCCCCGCCGGTTGGGGAAGTTCAGGCGGTGCGACTCAAAGTTGAACGGCTCGCGAGACACTCCCTCGTTCCACCCGCACGCAGCCAGTTCCTCAGTCAGAAACATCCCGACGTAGTGGATCTTATTTCCGTACCGCTGCTGGGGTACCCAGTTGCGCTGCGGGTGGCGCGAGACACCATGGAACTCAGCCCATAAGGGCGTTGACTCTGCCGCCCAACAGGCCATCGACGTACGCATCGCGCGCCTTCACACTCAGCTTGGCGGTCGTGAGGACCACGCCAGGCGGCGCGACTGGGTCGCCGACCTGGCGCTGCGCATCGCGCCTGGCTGCCTGCTGGGTCGCGATCCCGCTCTCAGACGCGCCCACGCCGCCAAACATGACATCGACGTACGCAGCGCGCGCCTTCACAGTCACTGCGGTCACAATCAGTTCCAAAGTTCCAGCGGGACTATCAGACAGCAGGCACAAGGCCCACCAAAAGGTCAAGCTACAAAAGTAGCCCACAGTAGCGCCACCCACACTAGGTGGTGGGCGCCAAGCAAGCAGCACCGCAAGCCAGGCACCACACTCAGCCCTGAAGCAGCCGGAGGCAGACCCCATGTATAACCGGCTGTGAAGCCAGGACCATGAAGGGACCAACAAGGCCCACCCCCAACCACCCGAAAGCGGCCAAACACGGCACCCGCCGCAACACTCTACCCAGCGACCACACTGCACCCGCCACCGCGCGCGTGGCGCCACCTCCCCTTCAAACACACTCCCAGAGGGGATGCAACTTAGCAAACAGGTGCAGCCACCCGCTCGCAGTCAACCACGAGGCGCGCGCGGTGGAGGGTTTACAGGGAGTGCCCACTGGCTGCCCATTGGCTGCCTGCATTGAATGCCCTATATGTCTACCCGTCTTGCCTCCCTCACGCCCCCCCGCCTCCCCAGCTCCTCGGCTTCCCTGGGTATTCCTGGTCACCGCAGCCCAAACTGCCAGCGCGCGAGCCCCACGCCGCAGCAGCTCAGCGCAGCCGCCGCGACCAGCATGTACGCGGGCGCGTCGCTGTCGCCCGTTCGCGCCATGAGCGCGGCCGCGAGCAGCGGGGCGGTGCCGCCGCACGCGGTCATAGACAGGTTGTGGCCGACCGACAATCCTGTCAAGGGGAGGGGGGCAGGGAGGGGGGCAGGGGGGGAGGGTGTGTGTGGACCAGGTAGTGCGCATACACTCACCCCAAACATCTGTGGTGCTGGCCGAACAACGCGCAAAATGTGGCCGGGAGCGGGGTGCTGAACAGCGACACGCACACCGGACACGCGCACACACACACGCACAAACACACGCACACTCTCACACACGCAACCCACGCACCCGTGCATCTGTGGCGCTGGTCGAACAGCGCGCAGAACGTGGCCGGCAGTGGCGCGGAAAACAGCGACACGCACACACGGACACACACACACACACACACACACACTCGCGCGCAACCCACGCACCCGTGCATCTGTGGCGCTGGTCGAACAGCGCGCAGAACGCGGCCGGCAGCGGCGCAGAAAACAGCGACACACAGACCGCCAGCGTGCACATGCCGAGGCCCGCGGCCGCGGCATCTCCGTTCGCGCGCGCCACGAGGCGCCACGCGGGGAGGGCGAGGAGGGCGAGGAGGGCGGCGGGCGCGAGGAGCGAGGGCGCGCGGCCGACGCGGTCGGAGAGCCATCCGCCGGCTGTGACAGAGCGATAGTGTGTGCGTACGGTGTGTGTGTGTGTGTGGGAGGGGGGGGATTGGCGCCACGAGGTGCCACGTGGGGAGGGCGAGGAGGGCGAGGAGGGCGGCGGGCGCGAGGAGCGAGGGCGCGCGGCCGACGCGGTCAGAGAGCCAGCCGCCCGCTGCGACGGAGCGAGTGAGAGAGTGTGTGCGGTGTGTGCATGAGGGAAGGGGGGACTGGCGCCGCGAGGCGCCACGCTGGGAGGGCGAGGAGGGCGAGGAGGGCGGCGGGAGCGAGGAGCGAGGGCGCGCGGCCGATGCGGTCGGAGAGCCAGCCGCCCGCTGCGACCCAGCGTGTGTGTGTGTGTGTGTGTGTCAGTGTGTGTGTGTGTGTGTGTGTGTGCGTGGGGGGGATCCTCAGCCATCTCGAGTGTGGGGGCAAGGAGCGCGGCGGGCGTGAGGAGCGCGGCCGCGCGGCCGACGCGGTCGGAGAGCCAGCCGCCCGCTGCAACAGAGCGAGTGAGAGAGTGTGTGCATACGGTGTGTGTGTGGGGGGGAGGGGGTGATTGGCGCCGCGAGGCGCCACGCGGGGAGGGCGAGAAGGGCAAAGAGGGCGGCGGGCGCGTGGAGCGCGGCCGATGCCAGGAGCGAGGGCTCGCAGCCGACGCGGTCAGAGAGCCAGCCGCTGGCTTCGAGAGAGCGAGAGTGTGTGTATGCGGTGTGTGTGGGGGGGATTGGGGGAGATTGGCTCCACGAGGCGCCACGCTGGGAGGGCGAGGAGGGCGCAGAGGGCGGCGGGAGCGAGGAGCGAGGGCGCGCGGCCGACGCGGTCAGAGAGCCAGCCGCCCGCCGCAACGGAGCGA
>VFSX01000556.1:16241-66241 GCA_016618255.1 Chlamydomonas sp. UWO 241 | reverse complement strand
TTGGGTGGTGGAGGCGATGGTAAGAGGGAGTGTGTGATGCTGTGTTGTGATTTTTTTTTGTGAGTAAGGCCGCGTCCACTTACAAAGAGAAAGAGAGATATATATATAGAGAGAGAAAAAGAGAGAGAGAGAGAGGTGTAGAGAGGGGAGACAGAAAAGAGAGAGACAGAGAGACGGACAGAGACAGAGAGAGAGGGGAGAGAGAAGAGAGAGGGAGACAGAAAAGAGTGAGATAACAGAGAGAGACCTACCTGCTCCTCGCTCAGCACATGGTTGATCGCGAGCGCCACGAGTGTGTGTGTGAGATAGAAAGAGAGAGAGAAAGAGAGAGAGAGAGAGAGAGAGAGAGAGACAGACACAGAGACGCAGAGAGGGAGAGCGAGAGGAGAGGGAGAGAGTGGGACAGATTGACAGAGACAGAGACAGAGAGACAGAGAGAGAGAGAGAGACAGAGAGAGAGAGAGATAGAGAGAGAGAAAAGAGACGAGAGAGAGACCAGGTCGGTCAGCGGACCAACCTGCTCCTCGCTCAGCACATGGTTGATCGCGAGCGCCACGAGTGAACCGGACAGCACGCCGGCGCCGACACTGAAGAAAGCCCAGGAGCCCTGGCAGAGGGCGCGTGCGTGTGCGCGCGTGTGTGCGAGTGTGCGGTATCAAAGGGCGGAGGAAAAGGGGCGTGGGCAGGTGGGGCGCTCGACAGCTGCATACACACAGCGCCATGAGTGAGCCGGAGAGCACACTGGCGCCGATGCTGAAGAAGGCCCAGGAGCCCTGGCAGCCACAGCAGCCAGCAGGAAGGAGGGGGGGGACGTGGGGCGCCCGTTTGCTCATGTCAGTGTGGCGGTATGGAGGGGGAGAGGGTCGCAGCAGTTGCTGCACACGCCGTCCCCGTCACCACACTCGCGTGCGCATGAAGGTTGATAGGACAAGTGTTGGAAGGCCTTGGAATAAGGGCTTGGATAGGATCGTTGAGGAGGGCCTTGACATGAAGGAAGACAGTGCAAGGGTTGTAGGCCTTAGAATAAGGGCTTAGATAGGGGCGTAGAGAAGGGCCTTTACATGAAGGGAGATAGGGCAAGAGTTGTAGGCCTTAGAATAAGGACTTAGATAGGGGCGTAGAGAAGGGCCTTTACATGAAAGGAGATAGGCAAGGGTTGGAAGGCCTTGGAATATGGGCTTGGATAGGGGCGTACAGAAGGACCTTTACATGAAGGGAGATAGGGCAAGGGTTCAAGGCCTTGGAATGAGGGCTAAGATAGGGGCGTAGAGAAGGGCCTCTATCTAGAGACACGCTACCTTAAAAGCCCTTGTTATTGCATCATGGCGCACCCGCACCTGAAACCCCTCCTGCCCCTTGGGCGCATGCTCGACAAGGAACACCATTGTCGACCCGAACTCGCCGCCAACTGCGAAGCAATCGCGTGTGTGGGTATGCGTGTGTCACGGTGTGTGTGTGTGTGTGTGTGTGTGTGTGCGTGTGTGTGTGTGTGTGTGTGTGCGTGTGTGCGTGCGTGTGTGTGTGTGTATGCGTGTGTGTGTGTGTGTGTGTGTGTGTGTGTGTGCGTGCTCGATGAGGAATACCATCATCGATCCAAACTCACCACCAACTGCAACGGGCCCACAGTGCCTGTTTGTTTCTTTCTCAGACTTTCAGTAGTGTTTGTTTGATTACAGTCACGCGTGACCACGGAAACTTCAGTTTTCCATCCACCTACGAGAGCTCACACCGACACAGCAATTCGTCTACGTAGACGAATTGCTGTGTCGTCCTTAGTTGCCTGATGATGATGATGGTTTTTACAGTTGTGTGACGCACCTACCGGCAGCGTAGGAGTGCCTAGGGGTTTAAACAGTAGAAACCACCATTTGCATGGTCTACAGCACTATGTTCCTTACATCCGCTGCAGGGGGGGCTGTCTGAGAGGGGGGGGGGGCTTTCTGAGGTCTGAGGTCTGAGGTCTTGAGGTCTGAGGTCTGAGGCTGCGGCCGATGCCTGCCCCGCCCGCACCCGGCCCGCTCACGCTCGCGAGGTTGGGTGGGTGTTGCAGGTGCGTGCATTTTGGGTGGAACCCCCCACTTTCCCCAAGCCTCCCCAGCAGTGACTCCTGGGAAGCATTTTAGGGATTATTTGTTTCCCGGCTGGAGCAACTTTGACCGCTCATTCCGGGCGCAATACGTTGCGGGTGTTCACGCAACGCATGCCGCTGTGCTGCTCTCGGTGAGAGCTTCCCAACGCACCCCTCCACGCCCTCTCCCCCCAAGTGTGGGGTTCGTTTCTGGGAAATCGGAAATCCGGCCCTGAGCGGTATACGGCTTGCAGGGGGATCACTGCTCCCGAGCCTCACAAACGCGGAGCACGCTCAATGTCATGCACTTGTCAATTGCACCGCTGTCCTCAAGACTTCCCAGTCCACACCTGCAAACCCCTGCGCGAGGCGGGTGAGGACGAGCAGCACTGGCGCGAGGATGCCGGCCTGTGGTGATGTGGGCGTGTGCGTGGCGGGGGGGGGGGCAGGTCAGGGGCAGGTGTGTGCGTGTGTGTGCTTATGAGGCATCTGTGGTGGTACTGTTCTCTCTCTCTCCCTCTCTCCCTCTCTCTCTCTCTCTCTCTCTCTCTCTCTCTCTCCGTCTCTCCTTTTGTCTTTCTCTGCCTCTGACTGTCTACCTGTCTCTCTCTTTGTCTCTGTTTGTCTGTCTGTCTGTCTGTCTGTCTGTCTGTCTGTCTGTCTGTCTGTCTGTCTGTCTGTCTGTCTGTCTGTCTCTGTCTGTCTGTCTGTCTGTCTGTCTGTCTGTCTGTCTGTCTGTCTGTCTGTCTGTCTGTCTGTCTGTCTGTCTGTCTGTCTGTCTGTCTGTCTGTCTGTCTGTCTGTCTGTCTGTCTGTCTGTCTGTCTGTCTGTCTGTCTGTCTGTCTGTCTGTCTGTCTGCCTGTCTGTCTGCCTGTCTCTCTCTCTCTTTGTCTCCCCCTATGTCTCCCTTTGTCTCTCCCTTTGTCTCTGTCTCTCTCTCACGCCCGTACCTGGTCATACGTGGGGAGGCAGCCCATGAGGAAGGTCGGGACGGCCATCCCGTAGATGCTCAGCAGAAGCGCGGCCTGGGAAGGTCAGGGGTTCAAGTCCAGGTGCGGGTGCTTGGTTGGGTGCCACGGCTAGTTTGCGAGGGGGAGGGGGTGCACCAGTGCTAGTCTGCGAGGGGGGCGGGCCTGTCATCCCGTAGATGCTGAGCAGGAGCGCGGCCTGGGAAGGTCGGGTTCAAGTCCAGGTGCGGGCGCTTGGTTGGGTGGCTGTGGTGCACCAGTGCTAGTTTGTGAGGGGGACGCCGTCAGATTTCCTGCCAACACCATGTACTTCAAGGTGTGAGGGTGCAAAGTTTACACCTTATACTATGCCGCGCACCTTGCGCCCGTAAGTGTCCCCTATCCAGCCAAACAGCAGCAAAGAGCACCACACACACACACACACACACACATGCGCCATCAAAGGCGCCTGACGGACTGTAAAATCGACCCCCACCCACCCACACACACTTATATGCCGCGCAACTTTCGCTCATACGTGTCCCCTATCCAGTGAAACAGCGCGCGCACACACACGCACACACACGCGCGCACACACACACACACACACACACACGCACACACTACTGTGCCGCACACCTTTCGCCCATATGTGTCCCCTATCCACCCAAACAGTAGCGCGCCGGCTGGGCGCGTCAGGAAGCCAGCGGCAAAGATTCCGTAGACCGCGAGGTAGCGCGCATAGACGTCGGCACCCGGGAAGAACAGCTGGGAGAGCACTACCGACATGTTGGCGTAGACCTGTGTGTGTGTGTGTGTGTGTGCGTGCGTGTGGGAGTGTGTGTGTGTGTGTACACATCAGCACCCGGGAAGAACAGCCGGGAGAGCACAACCGACATTTTGGCGCTGACCCGTGTGCGTGTGTGCGTGTGCGTGTGTGGGAGTGGGTGTGTGCGTGTGTGTGTGTGTGGGTGTGCGTGGGTGCGTGTGTGTGTGCATGTGCGTGCGTGCGTGCGTGTGTGTTGTGGGGGGGGGCGTGCCTACTGCGTTCTCAGTGCCAACTGCCTACCAGAGGTGTCATCAGTGATGAGGCAAAGTTGTGTGCCACCCTGGAGCGTCGCGGCCAGGTTCTCAAGACACCCTGTAGGGCAATCCAAGCCAGATTTTGACCCTCTCCGACTGGCCCACAAAGTACATGAGTCGATGCAGGGTGTGTAAAAAGGGTTCTAGCCGCGGGGAGGGGTGGGGGAACGACGTCTGGGGGGCGCGTGGGTCGGGGGCGAGTGTGGCGAGAGGGCCGTCCAGAGGGCCTGCAGGGCCTGCAGGGGCCAATTTTCGAGGGGGGAATACACGATCGACGCAAATCATGTTGACACCCCCCTCTCCCCGCCTCCCCCCCCCTGTCTCACAAATTACGCATGCATGGAGCCGGCCGGGGGGCCAATGATATGCACCGAGATGTTCTGAGCAGCTCACCGATCTGAACAGTCCCCCCCTCTCCTCCCTTCCCCTCCCCCTACGCTGAAGGTGGCTCCCCACCCCCTTTGGGGCTGTTACGCGCCCTCAGACGGCCGTTGTTGCAGGTGTTACACGGCCCGTCCCGTGCAACAGGCGGCGGTTCTCGCGGCGGTACAGGCGGCGGTACGGGCGGCGGTACGGGCGGCGGTACGGGCGCCCCGCCGCTTGTGATCGACTGCGTGAAGCTGGCAGAGGAGCCAGTGGCGCCAGCGGCGCAGCAGCGCTCGCGCAGCAGCGGTGGCTGCGGCGGCGCGCGCACGCTGTCGCTGATCGGGCGCATGTACGAGCCGCACGGCTGCCGCGGGGCCGCGCGCCTGGCGTGGGACGCGTCCACGCTGCGCGTGCGCGAGGTGGGCCAACAACCGAAAACCGAAACAAGTAACCGAAAGTAGCAAAAATGACAAAAAGTGCTCGACAGCCACGCGGCTGATGCGGGGCCGCGCGCGTCTGGCGTGGGACGCGTCCACGCTGCGCGTGCGCGAGGTGGGCCGAAACCGAAAGTAACCGAAAGTAACCGGAAATTACAAACCCACTCTCTTCTCCCTCTCCCTCTCCCTCCCTCGAGCGCAGATCGTGGCTTTCACCTTCCTTGAGGACGAGCTTCCAGAAGGCGGCGGCTTTGTCTACGTGTACGCACCAACTGACAGCCTCCCAACCTGACGTCCTCCTAACCCACCCCCTCTCCCTCCCCCTCGCACACAGATCGTGGCTGGCAGCCTCCTGGAGGACGAGCTTCCGGAGGACGGAGGCTTTGTCCACGTGTACGCACCAGCTCGCAAGCTCCCAAGCTGACGGCTTCCTAACCCACTCCCTCTCCCTCGAGCGCAGATCGTGGCTTTCACCCTCCTTGAGGACGACCTTCCGGAGGACAAAGACTTCGTCCACGTGTATACGCACCGGCTGACAGGCTATAACCTTACGGCCTCCTAACCCACTCTCCCTCTCCCTCTCCCTCTCTATCCCTCATGCACAGATCGTGGCTGCCACCCTCCTGGAGGACGAGCTTCCGGAGGACGGAGGCTTCGTGCACGTGTACGCACCCGCTCGCAGGCTCCCAACCTGACGGCCTCCTTACCCACTCCCTCTCCCTCCCTCTCCCTCATGCGCAGATTGTGGCTGTCAACCTCCATGAGGACGAGCTTACGGAGGACAGAGGCTTCGTGCACGTGTGCGCACTGCCGATGGCCGGCAGCGCTGGCGGCCCACACATGCAGGTAACTGGTAGGCTGGCGCGCATGGCTTCCTTACAGTGAGGGCTGTCTCGGCCCCCAGGTGTGCAGATTCAAACATCCGACAGTTTGGGAACATTCACAGCAAGGAGACAAGATTCCATTTCTGAGTTTTCTGCCCCCCCCCCCTCCCTGCCCCCTCCCCCCCTTGGGGAAACATAAAAACGAATTTCAGCGTTCGCCCTACCCATCCCACCCCGCAGAGGGGTCCTGCGAGGTCGCTCACGCCATCTCTGCACACCCACCAGGAAGTCATACCACTCGAGCACGTTGCCCGTGACGCACGACGCGACGATCGTGAGGCGCTGCGAGCGCGCGCCGCCGCCGCCGCCTCCGGGGGTTGCGCGCGCGCCGCCCCTCCCGCCCGCTCGAGTGTCGACCTCGAGCGCCACGATGTGGGCCGCCGGTGCGCGCGCCACCGCCGCGCCGGGATCCGCGCCGCCGCCGCCGCCATCGCCGCCGCTGCCGCCGGCGCTCCTACTACCAGACGGCATCGTGATCGCGGCGACGGGATGAGACGCCTCTGCAGCAGCGGTCATGGCGAGCAGCACGACGCGCGCGCTGAGTCAACGCCGCCGCCGGCAGCCGGCCTGGTGTGCGTCCGTGTGTGTGTGTGTGTGTGTGTGTGTGTGTGCGTGCTTGCATGCATGCGCGTAAGTTGCATGAACTTGCGACTGTGCATGCCCCCCACCCCCGCACCCCTTACCCCATTCCCCACATGCAGGTCTTGACTCCCTGGGCCTCCTGCCCCCCTGCCTCATCTGGCTATGCATGTGGATTGTAACCAAACATCATCATGTGGAATGAAGCAATTGGACTTTGGCATGACTCCCCACCTGTCCCCCGCCGCCATCCGGTAACGCGAAAGTAGTACAAGATGAGTCACCCCTATTATATATTCCCTGCGCATCTCCGCCTCAAAAGTTTTCACACACTTCACACCAGAGGAAACTTCATCTGGATCTTGAAAAAATCTTCTCTCCACCTCTTCACCAGTACCCGCACGTTTTTCAATTTGTCTCTGCTATCTAGTACCACCTGAGGCCCCCGTCAATAGACACGACCCAACAGACACGCGCCCCATGCTGGCGCAGTCACAGTCTCTGGGCAGGCTCCGACCCCATGCGCCGTGTGGTGGTGCCAGCAGCAGCAATAGAGCGCGGCCAGAGGTGGTAGCGCGTGGCGCGGTGCTATCAGGGCTTGGAGAACTCGCTCGCAAGATTGGAGACCTGAAAGGCTTGAAAGGCGAACTGGGCTGGCGCAACGACCTGTCAAAACACTACTTATGCATGGAGTCCGTGGGCGAAGGGGCCTTCGGGCAGGTGCGGTTTGTGGCTGGTGACGAGGATGGCAGGTTTGTGTCGCCCCACTACCCTCTCACCCCCGCTCGCTCGCTACACACCCTGGTCGCAGGTGTTTGCGGGCGTGCACAAGAACAGGTGCGGCGGTGTGGTGGTTGGGAGGAATGAGCCCATGCGCGATCCCCCATGCAGTAACATGCAGTGACAGCGACAGCGAGTCACACACACGGGGCTGTGCATGTCCACAGCCCCGTGTGTGCACCGAGGCCAAGGGCGCGGGCCTGGTGTGACTGCTTGAGCTGGAGGCGTGGCGTGGAGATGGCGCGGGGCACGAATGCGTGCATGCGTGCGTGCATGCGGGTGTGCGTCCGCGGTGACAGACAAACTTACCCGCCTAGTGCTGCTGTGGCCCCCCTCCCTCGCGCAGCTCCCAGCAGGTCGCGATCAAGAAGCTAACCAAGACGCGCGACGGGCTCTCGCGCGAGTGCTCGCTCAAGAAGATCGCGCTGGAGGCCGACCTGATTCGGCGCGTGCAGGTGTGTGCGAGTGCATGTGCGCGCGCGCGCGTGTGTGTGTGTGTGTGCGTGTGTGTGTGTGCGTGTTTCACTACCTATGAGTGTATGTGCGTGTGTGCGCGCGTGGATGCGAGTATCGGAACGAGTTGTTTGACAGACGCCCTCGTAACCTCTGGAACGACGTCGTCGTCCTCGTCGTCGTTGGTTTGTTGCATTGGGATGGAATGTGTGTTTGTCAACCCCCAATCCACGAGCCACAAAAACAAATGTTTTCATACCCCCAACAATGTTGTTGCCGGGGCTGCTCGAGGTGTAGGGGATGTGGCATTAGAGGCCCAATATTATAAGCATGTCGCGCTTGGGCGCTATACGCCGTGCAAGGTCGAATACTCTGCCTGTTAGGTGCGTCACACACGACTGAACAATCCATCATCATCATCATCATGGCATGCCCCAGCCGTGTACGCACACACACCGACAACCCACACCCCAAAATGCTGTGCAGAACTGCCGCGGAGTGGTTCGGCTGCTTGAGGTGTTTGAGGACGAGGACCACGCGTACATGGTGGAGGAGCGGTGCTTTGGGGGGGACCTGGAGGCGATCGTGACGGTGGGTTGTGTGTTTTGCTGGTCTCTCTTTTGTCTCTCGTCGCTTCTGTCCGTCTCTCTCTCTCTCTCCCTCTCTCTATCTGCCTCTCTCTCTTCCTCTTTTTGTGTTGTCAGAATACATGGTGGAGGAGCGGTGCTTTGGGGGGGACCTGGAGGCGATCGTGACGGTGGGTTGTGTGTTTTGTCCGTCTCTCTTCTGTCTCTGTCGCTTCTGTCCGTCTCTCTCTCTCCCTCTCTCTATCTGTTTCTCTCTCTTTTTGTTGTCAAAGTACATGGTGGAGTGGTGCTTGGGGGGGGACCTGGAGGCGGTCGTGACGGTGGGTTATGTATTTTTTCTCTTCTTTCTCTCGCTTTTGTCTCTCTCACTCTCACTCTCACTCTCTCTCGCTTTATTATTGTCAATACCCCCGATACAGTCCCCCGTTGTGACGAATCACAAGGAAATACTACCCACACGGTTATGATAGCCAAAATTCTCACGTACACACACGCAGGCAAACGGTGTGCTAGACGAGCCCACACTCCGCGACGTTGCCCGCGAGGTCATGGCGACGCTGGCCGCGTGCCACGCACAGGGCATTGTGTACGCAGGTGGGCAGAGCACACACAACACACACACACACACACAGCACAGCACAGGGCATCGTTTACGCAGGTGGGCAGAGCACACACACAATACACACAGCACAGCACAGCACAGCACAGGGCATCGTTAACGCAGGTGGGCAGAGCACACACACAACACACAACACACACAGCACAGCACAGCACAGGGCATCGTTTACGCAGGTGGGCAGAGCAAACACACAACACACACAGCACAGCACAGCACAGGGCATCGTTTACGCAGGTGGGCAGAGCAAACACACAACACACACAGCACAGCACAGCACAGGGCATCGTTTACGCAGGTGGGCAGAGCACACACACAACACACACAGCACAGCACAGGGCATCGTTAACGCAGGTGGGCAGAGCACACACACAACACACAACACACACAGCACAGCACAGCACAGCACAGGGCATCGTTTACGCAGGTGGGCAGAGCACACACACACACACACACACACAGCACAGGGCATCGTATACGCAGGTAGGCAGAGCACACACACACACACTCACAGCACAGCACAGGGCATCGCGTACGTGTGCGGGCAGAGCACACAGCACAGTACAGCACAGGACATTGTTTGCGCGGGTGGGAAGAGCAGGCGCACACACACACAGCACAGCACAGCACACGGCATCGTGTGTGCAGGTGGGCTACGCAATACGCTTGGGTGGGCTACGCAACACGCATGCAGGCAGGCGTAGGGCCGCCTCTCGCACGCACACGCAACATGCACACACACACACACACATGCACACACAAGCGTGCACACACATGCGTGCACATACCGTGCGCACACACACACACACACATGCACACAAATGCACGCACACACACACACGCACGCACACCCACACATGCACACACAAGCGTGCACACACATGCGTGCACACACCGCGCGCACACATGCGCGCACACACACACACACACACACACATGCACACGCGCGAACACGCGCACACACATGCAGACGTGCAGCCGACCAACATGCGCACACACACACACATGCACATGCACACACACACGCACGCACACGCATGCACACACGCACACGCGCGCACACATGCAGACGTGCGGCCGACCAACTTTTGCGTGACGGGGGTGACGGTGCCCGGGCAGCAGCCGAGCGTCGTGGGCAGCGTGCGCGCGGTGGGTCACAGTAACAGTAACACGGGGGTTTCCAGCTAAGCAGGCTACTCTCCTACTAGAGACACCCGCCGATACTCCAGCACACTTAAGTACTAGAGTACCGCCGGCTCCCGGCCGATAGACTACCGCTCCCGCCGGCTAGACTACCCCAAACAGCGGTCTCTGAGAGACATGTCTGGCAAGGAGCATAAAGGAGAGGACCTTCCTCAGGGTCACAGTAGTGGCCTTGTGGCCAGTCAAGCCGGCAGAGCCGACTGGCGCTGACTGGAACGGTCCCGCCTGGCAGTGCATGGCTGTCCAGCTCTCGTTTGCATGGGGCTCAGCCGGCGCCCCATGCCTCATGCATGGCCAGGTCCCACCCTCCAGGGTGCATGGACGACAGAGTTGTCATGGAGGCTGCCTGAAGACCTTCCAACGCCAGTCACCGGCAGACGAGCGACCCCGAGGATGAGCGCGGTGACGAACGCTGCGATTGGTGAAGCGGATTTACTCTGTGTTGCCTCGGCGGTCGCCTCCGCTGAAGCTGTGATGGTAGCCCGCCTCCACAGGCAGCCATCTTGACCAATGTCCAGCATGCATTGACGGGCGCCAGCTCCTCCGCTCGTCGATCAACTCGTCGAGATCGGTGCCGCATGGCGTCCTGCATGGGGGGAGGATAAGGGCCGTCTCCCAGCACGGGCCGCGGCAGCGCCGCGGCTACTCGCCAAGCCATGGCAGCGCCGGGCAAACCGCTCCTGAAGTGTTCCACCGAGGGGCAGTCTAACAGGAGCCGGGCCAGTCGTATTTTACCCCGCTCGTCAGCGGCACGGAGATCCTCGTCACCAGCAGCGCCGCCTTGCTGGGTCCAGTGATGATGTATGGGACCTGTGTCGGCGCTAGCTAGCGCCCGACACCTTGACTCATTTTTTTTTGCCCGGAGCTGAATGTAGTACTCAAGTCCCCAGATTCCACGACCCGTGACTTTAAATCTTTGTACCGTACGGGGCCTGAGCCTCTGCGAGTAAGTATTGTTTTGGACGCCCCCGCGAAGTTGAAAATGATTTTAAAAGTACCGCAAAAAAGACCGCGGAAAACGCGATTTTGGGGCGTCAAATTGACTGAAATCGTGAAAACGATCCTTGCGGAGGGGTAAGCACTTGTTTACCCCCCCCCCCCACACACACACACGGAGGCTCAGGCCCCGCACGGTAGTTTTAGTTCAAAGACATAATTAAAACACTTTACAGCTGGGCCCGGACACACACTCACACACACGGTTTTGTGGTGGGCGTGGTGCCGCGGCCCGGGGAACAGACTGTGCGTCGTGGGCAGCGTGCGCGCGGTGGGTCATGATTGGTACAGTGGAGAGTTAGTGTGGTGCATCGAGCGAGCTCGAGGTTGTGTGGCTATCGTTTGGTGTATCTTGTCGAGTGTGGAGCCATGGAGCCTTGAGGGACGTGAGAGCCAGCGTAGCGGAGCATGTTTTTTAGTATTTTGACTTCACTACGGGGGAAAACGATTCGTCTCTAGATAGCTAGGTCCCAAAATGATGCGTCCGACAGGATTTGACCCCGGGCGGGTGAGGTTTGAGAGTATCAAACTTTGGCTATGGGCTACCACTGATATAATTCCACTTTAATCGCTCATTTAGCTGGGGGGTCGAAACTTTAATTACAGCTTAAAGCTAACTGAGTCCACGGTAGGGCAAGGGACTATCTAGTGGACTAGGACAGCCCTAGCTGTTGTGCACCAGCTTCTCTGGATTTCACAGTCAGTATGTGCGTGCGGTGCACTAGCTGGTGCCACACTCTCTACTCCCTCCTCCCCCCCCCCCCCCCCCCGTCCCCATCTCCCCCACCTTGGGTGGCACCCTAAAACCCCAAACCCTTAACCCATAAACGCAGATCGACTTTGGTGCAAGCCGGATGCTCGGGCAGGATCAGCGCCTCTACACGCGCACGGGCACTCCGGCTTACTTTGCGCCGGAAGGTGGGTGAAGTAGCGAGTGTGTGTTTCAGTGATGCAGTGTGTGTTTGGCGTGATGGCGGCCTTGTGACGCAGAACTAGTCCCGCAGGGCCGCTTTGGACCGATTGGGGGGGGGGGGGGGGGCGATCTTGATGGGGCGAGAGTGTGGAATTTGCCCATTTCACACTGTTCACACAATAGACACGTCGCGCTCGCACTCCGGGTATCCCGCCAAACAGCCCACCCTCGCGATGCACGTATCCGAGTACCGTCTTTTGACATCACTGGCACACACACACAAACAATCTAGGGTCTAATGCGCCATGAAAGGTGTCCGACGGACTGTATAATCGGCCACCACACACACACACACATCCACACACACGCGCGCAGTGTTTGACGAGGACTTTGGCCCGAAGGCGGACGTGTGGGCGACGGGCATTATGCTTTACCAGCTATACACACGGCGCCTGCCATACTGGGACGAGCACGAGGTGCCTGCAATGTCGAGCATCGAAGACATCGAGACGGTGGTTTTGCAGCACCAGGTGCGTGCGTGCTTGTATGTGTGTGTGTGAGTGCTTGTGTGTGTGTGAGTGCTTGTGTGTGTGTGATGCCTAGCATCAACGACATTGAAATGATGAGTTTGCAGCACCAGGTGCGTGCGTGTGTGTGTGTGTGTGTGTGTGCGAGTATCAAAGACCTCGAGATGGTTTTGCCACAGCACCGTGTGTGTGTGCGTGTGTGTGTGTGTGTATGTGTCGCCCAAGGGCCCTCTGGCAGCCACCCAAACCTCACCAACTCACACTCTTCACACCAACCCACACTCTTCACACCAACCCGCTCTCTTTACCCACTCTCCACACTTACCCCAAAACCAACAATCCACCCCCAATCCTCAGTTGTCGCTCGACGGCGGGCCGTGGCCAGCCATGTCGCGCGAGGGGCGCGACTTCATCGCGAGGTGCCTCGTGAAGAGCGAGGGCCGGCGCATGAGTGTTGCAGCGGCGCTCACGCACCCCTGGATCGCGTAAAGGCTCCGTGTGGGCCGCACAGGCACGCGTACACGCCCGGTGCTCGCCGCCGGCGGAGCTGCCTCGTCGCGAACGAGGGACGGCGCATGGGCGTGGCGGCGGGGGGCGTGGCGCTCGCGTCAAGGCTCCGCATGGGCCGTACACGCACGCACACGCGCGCGTTGCTCGTCGACGGCAGAGCTGCCTCGTGGCGGACGAGGGCTGCTGGGACGGCGCATGCGCGTGGCGGGGGGCGTGGCGCTCGCGTGCAGGCTCCGCATGGGCCGCACACGCTCGCACACGCGCGCGTTGCTGGCCGCCGGCAGAGCTGCCCCGTCGCGAACGTCGGCCGGTGCATGGGGCTCCCATGGCTCGTCGCGTAGCCGCACACGCACACACGCACGCGTGGCTCGTCGCCGGCAGAGCTTCTTCGTGGCGGACGAGGAACAGCGCATGGGCGTTGCCTCTCCCCCCCTACTTGCAGCCGGTGTTGCGAGGGGGGGGGGCGGGGTGCCCACCGCCCCCCCCGCGACCGTCGGGGGCGCCCACCCCGTCCGCACCCGGCCGCCCCACACCGCGAGCGGGCATGTTGCTCATCCGTACATTTTTTTTGTAGCCCCCCTTATCTGCCCCTTCTCGGCCTGGACTAGTGGGCGGGATATCTCCCCGCCCCCACACTGCCCCAAAAACGAAATCACGTGTTGTCCGCATCAAAGTTTTTGAAGTCCCCTTTCTTGGCTCTGGACTGGTGGGCGGTACTTCTCCCTGCCCCCACGATACCAAAAAAACAGCCGACTCAACCTGCAAATCAAGAAGAGTGTCCTTAACAAAGGGCCCCGCAGTTTCCGGAGTTTTGTGCCCTCCATTGGCACTAATGATACACTACACCCCACCCGCTCAGCGGCATGCGCAGTAACACGCGGCGCGCGCCGGCACATGCACGCTGCGGGCCAGGCGACGCTGGTCCGCGGTGCACAGAGCATGCACGCCTTTCTCTAGGGCCCCTACGACACAGGCCCCCCTTTTTGAATTCCACCCCGCCTTCAGTATGTATGTGCGGCTTTTCCATGGGCTTTTCCGTCCCTAAGCTTGTTCCCTTGGTAGTTGCTCGCCTTGCTCACCATCACTGGACACTCCGCCTTTGTGGCCACAATCATTTATGCGTTTCGCCCGGTCAGATCACCCCCCAGGGCTGCACCAAGGGCGTACATATCAGATCTCACCGCGTTGCTTAAGCTGTAATACTGAAGTACTGCGGTCGTCACATATCGTCGTCTACACCGCCGTCTACACGGTCTTATTCGCCTTTAGAGGTGTCCCTGAATGTTGTCTACACAGTCGTCACATATCGTCGTCTACACAGTCGTCTACACGGTCTTATACGCCTTTAGAGGTGTCCTTGACTGTAACATCCATCATCACACAATGGGAGCGCGTAGCTCCGAGTTAACACACGAGGCCGCCAGAAACCAAACTCCTGCGTATGCCGCCCATGCCATGCTGCGCAACGCAATCGCTGGTTGTTTCGGTTCCCCGAAATCGAGATCCGCCGCAACTGGCAGCATTGAGGGTTTATTCTTTCGGCTGCCTCTAGAACCTAGAAGCTGTTGGTCAACGTTGTTAACAGAGGGGGTCACTGAAGAAAGAAGTATACCAACATGGAATGAGTGATGAACGTAGGGAAGAGGCGGGTGGCGTGAGGGCGGCCTGCCTGCGTTTGTACTGGGGAGGCCTTACCAGGTGAAGGCAGCTGAGGGAAGGGAGGCAGCTCCCCCACACCAGCCGTCAGACCCTAGTAAGCTGTCGCGCTGCGTGGCCTTGCAGGCTCTCCTAGTAGAGCCACCCTGGCAGAAGTGTAGTCTAGGCCTCTCACGTCTCGGGTCCTTCATGCGCGTGTGAAACCAGCCGCCTGGGCTGCCGTTCAGCTGAGGAACGGCAGTGCGCGGCGCAGGGCTAGGGTGCATCACACACATTAACTTCGTGATGAGGGCTTCTGCACGGTCTGTTACACACACACCGCTGTTGGAGGGGACGTGTAACAGCGCAGATAGGATAGAAGACGTCTGGAAGTAGAAGTTCGTTTGTTTGGCGAGCGGTCGTGGGGGCGCGTGTTAGCTTGCCATGTTTAAGACTCGTCCGCGAGTCTAAGATCTACGCGCCAGCCCAGGAAGTCTCTCCTGCCGTAACACCATAACAGCATTCGTGGGGGTTCGAACCTGCGTCACTGCAACTCTTAACTGCGAGCCAGAATTAATATGGACGCGCCATTCCGCAGAAAGGTGCGCACTCTGCTAGACCCCCATCCAAGCACGCTGCTAGACCCCCATCCAAGCACAAACACAGGATCAGCTGCCTGTAATCCCCCCACATGCGCGCACACGCACACGCACACACACACACAAACACAAGGAAGTGAGACCCCTGAGCCTGCGGCGCACCCCTTCGCCTTCCCTTTTTCCATCCCTTCCCAGTCTCCCCACACATACAGTGAGCCCGGCGTCCCCTCGGGGGCGTTTAAGGAAGTACCACCGGCCGTGTAACAATCTCTCTCAAAAAACACATCCCTCTGTATGACACATGACACGCTCTAGGCGCAAGCACAGCAAGGCCGCCGGCGCGCTCGTCGCCCGCGCGGCCACCGCCACAGAATCACCAGTGGGCAGCGGCTCCTCCGACTCAGACTCTCGGCCCCGCCACCGCGCGTGCTTCGATGAGGCACAGACCACGCTTCTCGCGCTCCCTGGGGCGTCGGGGGCGTCCACAGACGCGGAGGCATCTTCGCAGCACCTGCATGGCACCGCCAGCAACCACATTTCGGCCTCAGCCGACACCACAGACGCCTTCCGCGCTCTCAGCGCGGTGGTGGACGACCTCAAACGCCAGGTGGGCAGGCTGTAAAATGAGCTAGTGAGCGCGCGTGCTCAGCCGCAGATTGCGCCCCCCATGGCCATGGTGGGCGCGCCCCAGATTGCCGACGACGTCGCGGCGCTACGCGCCATGGTGGAGTCGCAGAAGCAACAGATTGAGGCCCTCACGGTCATGCTGCAGACCTCAGTGACATCGGTGAGCCACCTGGTGAGCCGCGTCCCTGGGGCGCCCATGCAGACAGATGCCGCATGCGCGCACCTGCCAAGGCTGCTCAGCCTGCCCGGCTCGCTGCTGCTACTGCCGCCCCTGTGGCGTCGGCGGCGGGGGCGCCGGCGGGGGCGCGGCCTGCCGCAGCGGGCGCCGCGCGCGCCGCTCCTGCCAGCAGCCGCGCCATGCGTGGCCTGCCGGCGGTGGCGGCCACCGCGCAGCGGCGCCACAGCTTCGTGGCGACGTTCTCCATGGAGGACGCCACCGCTTTCGCCGCATGCCACGACTATGACAACAGGCGCGTGATACAATACCTGTCCTGCATTGACGACGACGCGACGGTCGAGGTGGCGGCGGTGGCGGCGAGGCAGGTCGCTGCCGCCGCCGCCACCGGCGTCAGCCTGCCTGTGTGCCTGGCAGAGTCGATCGTGAGCCATGTGCAGAGAGGCTGGCGTGTGGACCCGGCTGGAGGCAGCGTGGTGTCTGCGTCGCTCCTCAACGCCAAGCCTGCCTCTGGTGGCATCGGTGTGGTGCCGCGCCGGGGCGATGTGCTGCGCTTTACCGTGACATCCGATGCAGTGGCCGACACCATCGTGCGCTACCGCTGCAGCCTGCGCTGCTGCGCGAACATCAGCACCAAAACCAACATCTTCGTCGTCCTCACTGACACAGAGGAGGCGCAGCGGCGGGCGCTGTGGCCCGCTTTCGTCGCCGCGAAGGCTGCGGGGAAGCGGGCGCAGTTACACCGCGCGCGCCTCATGATTGACGGCGAGCGGGTGCCCCCACCTGCTTGCAAGTCTGACAACTGAAACTGAGCTGTAGCGCTGGTCGCCCACAGCCCCGAGGCTCGCGCTGCCGAGCTGAAGGAGGCGCAGCGCATGCGGCTGCAACCGCCAGCCACGACCCCGCTTCTATGAAGCTGCCCACTACGGGACGACTACTGACCAGGGCGCCCCCCCCCCGCGGGTGGGCGACGGCAGCGCGCTAATTGCTTGGCGACCCACAGCTGGCGCACATTGCGCTCAAGGAAGGACCCTCGCTGGCGCTCGCTGCACTGAGGGGTCCACGTGCTGCCCCGCTCGCCCCCCGGAGGGCCCTGCCCGTCCCAGCCACTCTGTGCAGTAACAGTAACACGGGGTTTCCAGCTAAGCAGGCTACTCTTCTACTAGGACACCCGCCAATACTCCAGCACACTTAAGTACAGTAGTACCGCCGGCTCCCGGCCGATAGACTACCGCTCCCGCCGGCTAGACTACCCCAAACAGCGGTCTCTGAGAGACATGTCTGGCAAGGAGCATATAGGAGAGGACCTTCCTCAAGGTCACAGTAGTGGCCTTGTGGCCAGTCAAGCCGGCAGAGCCGACTGGCGCTGACTGGAACGGTCCCCGCCTGGTAGTGCATGGCTGTCCAGCTCTCGTTTGCATGGGGCTCAGCCGGCGCCCCATGCCTCATGCATGGCCAAGTCCCACCCTCCAGGGGTGCATGGACGACAGAGTTGTCATGGAGGCTGCCTGAAGACCTTCCAACGCCAGTCACCGGCAGACGAGCGAGTCAAGCCGGCAGAGCCGACTGGCGCTGACTGGAACGGTCCCCAGCTCTCGTTTGCATGGGGCTCAGCCGGCGCCCCATGCCTCATGCATGGCCAGGTCCCACCCTCCAGGGGTGCATGGACGATAGAGTTGTCATGGAGGCTGCCTGAAGACCTTCCAACGCCAGTCACCGGCAGACGAGCGCCCCGAGACTCTGTGGCTGGGGTTTTGATACTGATTTGCCGAGTTTGCGGGTGGCCTACCCCACGGGGTGGGCTACGCCGGACGGTTGATGCTCTGCTAGAGTGTGCGCGACCATAAAATACAAAAACACAAAAACAATTGACAGTTGACAAGCGCATGCCGTTGAGCGTGCCCCTTCGCCTTTCCTTTTTCCATCCCTTCCCCGTCTCCCCGCACATACAGTGAGCCCGGCGTCCCCTCGGGGATGTTTGGGAAGTACCACTGGCACGTGTAACCAATCTCTCCCCAAACACATCCCTTCCCCGTCTCCCCGCACATACAGTGAGCCCGGCGTCCCCTCGGGGATGTTTGGGAAGTACCACCGGCACGTGTAACCAATCTCTCTCGAAACACACCCCCGGAAGTGAGACCCCTGAGCCTGCGGCGCACCCCTTCGCCTTTCCTTTTTCCATCCCTTCCCCGTCTCCCCGCACATACAGTGAGCCCGGCGTCCCCTCGGGGATGTTTGGGAAGTACCACCGGCACGTGTAACCAATCTCTCTCAAAAAAAAAACATTGCACAGAGAGAGGATGTGAGACATTCGTTGCAGATCTCGCCGCTAGGGCATTCTGGGTTGCAGCTCTTGCCTGTGCTACAAAGCACACATCCTGGCAATCGTTTCAGAAGTCGTTTTGGAGGTCGTTTCAGATGACTTCACTTTGGGACCTTGTCACCCGCTTGCCACCCTCATAGCAAACTTTCTGCCTGTGCGCGCCTTGTCTCACTGCCGCCCATCATGAGCGTGCACACTGCGGCGCGTGGCGCCCTGCCCGCCACCAGTAGACAACTGGCGACTGCTCGATGGGTGGGCACAGCAATTGCTAGCTGCGCCCGTCGCGGTCGCCAGATGGCGTTGGGCGCCACCCAGGTTCGGCGAGCTAGGGGCTGGCGGAACTGTGGTTCCACTAAGGACCTGCGGGATATGATGGCTTGACGCGGGCCTCACGCTGACTTCCCTAGTCCCACCCCGGAGGAGGCAACTTTGCAGCAGGGGATGAAACCCCTCCCTGCTGGTTTTACAGTTTTTACACGTATGCGCCCGGAGGACCCCGGGGCGTGATTTAAGGCCTGGACTTCACGTCTAGGGGAGCTCTAATAAGAGAGCCCGCAAGGCCACGCAGCGCGCCAGCCTACCAGGGCCCTCCCTGCTGTCGCTGCTCGGCTCGGCAGGCGCGCGCGTGTGCTTGCGCGCACGCACACGCGCGTGCGTTCGTGAGTTGCAGGGGGCATGGGGCGCACTTGGCACGCAGCGTCATAGGCACACAAGGACAGCTTGAGCCAGCAGACACGAAACCAAGACCGAGACCCCGACATCCCCCCTGATCTCTAGCTGGCTATCTATCATGGTTATAAGCAAATTATAGCAATATAGCTAACTATCATGGTTATAAGCAACGACTACAGAGCATGGCAAACATAGGCGACGTCTCCTTAATCACGGGAAGGACGCACTCGCCGCCGGGGGCGCGGGGCGGCAGGACTTTAAGATCGAACACCGCGATGATCACAGCCCTCGGGTCCACTAGCACAGCGGGCGACGAGCGGACAGCGGGTGGGCAGCGAACGGGCAGCGGAGAGGCAGCGAGGGCGGAGGACACAGCGACGAGGGCCGCCATCACGGCGCTCCCCCACCCCACGGGGAGCGCCGCGACCCCCCAGCGCGCAGCCCCCGGCACGTCCAGTGCCGGGATCGCGCCAGCGGGGCCGGCGGCGGCGTCAGGCATCGGCGAGGAGGGGGACGCGGATGGAGAGGGGGCAGCGACAGGGGCTGCCGGCATCACCCCCTCACTCGCTCTGGTCCTGTATCAGGACGAGCCGCTCGCGCCACCAGCGGCTATGACGAGGGCATGCAAGGCGGGGAGGGCATGAGTGCCCTTGCACGGCAGCATGCGGCCATGCACGAGGTGGCCATGCGCCAAGCGGATGCCATGCGGGCGGACGCCAGGCGCAACCATGCAGCCACGGAGACACGCATGTCTGGGCTCGAGACGGCGCTTGGCGGGCTCGGCAGCGGGTACGGGCGCGTGAATGCAGAGGTGATCAGGCTGGGGCTAGGACTCACGGCCATGGAGGAGCGCACGGCGGGCCACGAGGCCCTCGTGCGAGAGGACACCAAGGCGCGGCAGGTGCAGTACAGCCGCGACCTGGCCAGCAGGGCAAGCAAGGACGAGCTCGGTGCACACGCCGCAGCCCAGCAGAGGGACACGGCTGCTCTGCGGGACGAGATCAGGCAGGCGGCCGGCATGGGCCCAACTGGGAACGTGCGAGCCGCCATCATCGCAGAGCGGCGAGAGACTCGCTGCAACCGCATGTTCAAGGTCATCATCCCTCAACGGGTGACCGACAGACCACTCGAGCTCGCGGACAAGCTGCACACGTGGCTCATCCGGCCGGAGCTGCTGGGGAAGCCACCACCTGCCGCGGGGCCGCTGGTGTTTGAGGACGCGTGGGTGCTGCGGCCGAAGGGAGGGGAGACCAGCAGCCAGGAGGGCACCAAGGCGGCGTTTGTGGTGGCGAGCCCCCTGCTGGCGCGCTGGTGCACAGCCGCCTCGCGGCGGTGTCCGCGGCGGGGGTCAGCATCAGCGTGGAGCGGACGCCTGCGCAGCAGCAGGCGTGGCTGCCGCTGAAGGCGCTGTTCGCGCAGGCGATGCAGGAGGGGAGGAAGGTGCGCTCTGCCAGGGGTTGCCTGTGGGTTGATGACAAGCAGGTGCTCGCGGGCGGGGTGCTGCCGCCGCGGGAGCCGGCGCAGCAGGGCGGGGGAGAATACCCACCACCACCACCACCAGGGGCGCAGCATGCCGGGGGGGGACAGCCAGTGGACACGGGGCCGGACATGGGGCAGCTGCCGGGAGCGGCGCTGCCGCGGCCGGCCGGGCCGGGGCACCACGGGGGACAGGCACTGACACTGCCACCAACAGGGGCGCAGCAGGCAGGGGGGGCCAGGCGGTGGTCACGGATCCGGGCAGGTTGCAGCTGCCGAGGGTGGCGCAGCAGGCAAGAACGGGGTACCAGGGGGGGCATGCACTAACACCACCACCACCCGGGGCGCAGCAGGCATCGGGGGGGCAGATTGGGGGCACGGGGGCGGGCATGTGGCAGCCGCCGGGGTCGGGCATGTGGCAGACAGCCGCCGCTAGGAGCAGGGTTCCAGGGGGGGCAGGCACCAACACCAACGGCACAGACCGCAGGTGGGGGGCATCCCTGGGGCATGGGTCCGGGCATGTGGCAGCCAGGGGCAATGCAAGAGGGGGCAGGGACGGCAGCACTGCAGCTTCAGATACACCATCTGCAGCAGCAGCTGCAACAGCTAACGGGCACGGGGCAACAGATGGGCATGGGGCAGCAGCAACAGGCTGCAGGGCTGCAGGCATTGCGCGTGCCGCAGCACACAAACGCAAGGCAGCAGCACATGGGCAATGGCACAGGCACAGGCAGCCACACAGGCACAGGCAGTCGCGGCGCAGGCACAGGCACAGGCACAGGCACAGGCACAGGCACAGGCACAGGCACTGGCACAGGCACAAGCACTGGCACATGAGGGCATGGGGCAGGCGCAGCAGCAGACGCAGCACCAGATGGCAATGGGGATGCAGCAGCAGCTGCAGCAGCAACATCAGCAGGCGGGGGCACAAACATGGGGGCCGCAACACATGGGCATGTGGCAGCACCAGCAGGCTGGGGGGGGCCAGCATGCGGGGACGGGCGGGGGGGGGACACCACTGGCGGCGGGGCCGCCGCATCAGGTGATGACTGGGCCGCCGGCATGGGACCCCATTGGCGTAGGGCAGCAGCATGCTGGAATGGAACAGCAGCAGGGCATGGGGTCGGCGAGGGGGGGGGCAGGGCCACTGGGGGCGCTGGGGGCGCCCCCGGTGGCGGCAATGGGCCCCATGCACGACGCGGAGCACACCGGGATGGCCGGGCACGGCGGGGCCGGGCCCAGCCGGCCGGGCCACGCCCCGGCATCGGGTTACGCGTAATGACGTGGAACGTTAAAGGGCAACACTATCACATAGACCAGAGCGCCGACGTCAGTAACTGGCTCTGGGCCACAACGGACATCATCGCATTCACTGAAACTGGGCATACCGGCGAGGCCCCCGGGGCTATTAGGGGGTTCAAGTGCCTAGCATGCAGCCGACGCCCATACACCGCTAAACACGGGGGGGTGGCGCTTCATGTGCGCTCCACGATCGCGAGCCACGTCAAGGTGGTGGAAGACACCCCAGCGCTGGGGATGCTTTGGTTCAGGATTAGGCTCAAGGGGGGGAGGGACGTGTACGCGTGCGCTGTCTACCTCCCCCCCCCCACCTCCACGTACCTGAAGCGGGAGGGCGGGAGCCTGTCGGCGGAAGCCCACATGCTGGCTCTCGCCCAAGGGATAGCCAAGTACAGGGAGCTGGGGGAGGTGCTAGTTTTGGGGGACCTCAACGCCCGCACCGGCCAAGCGGACGACAGGGGGGGGCACGACGCCGAGGGGGGTGACCCCGCCCTCGCGCTGACCGCTTGGGACATCACACGGGCTGGGCGGGTAGGACAGCGGACGTCTGCCGACCACGGGCCGCAGAACGCGCACGGGAGGGACATGATTAGACTGTGCCGAGACACCGGGATGGTGATTCTGAACGGGCGCTTGCCAGAGGATGAGGGGGGAGCACACACATTCCATGCAACAGGCAGGAATGCGCACAGCGTTGTTGACTACCACGTTGCATCGCCGGCTCTCATGTTTAGCGAGACGGGGGCCCCGCGGGAGGGGGCCACGCTCAGGGTGCATACGATCCCCACCCTGCCAGGCTGGAAGGGGTCCTTTGACCACTGCCCAGTTGTGCTGACCATGGGCGAGGCGGCCGGTGAGGCGGTCGCCACGCCACACCCTACCATGCCATGCACCACGCCAACTAGATTTAGGTGGCCTGAGGGGGGGGAGCGTGCCTACGCACGGGAGCTGCAGGGGGTGGCGGCAGAGATCAAGGGGGCGCGGGAGGCCCCCACGGTAGATGAGGAGCAGGCGCTCCTAGAAGGGGCGGTTGAGCGGGCAGCGCGGGCGCTGCACGCGTCAGGGGCGGCTGGGGCGGTGCTGGTAAAACCAGGGGGGGGGGCGCATCAGTGCGACCACACAACACATGGTATGCCCAGGAGTGCAAGGAGGCACGGCAGGCGTATCGAGAGGCCGAGAGGGCGCACGGGGCGCAGTCGACGCTGACCTCAGCAGCGTTCAGGGCGTATAGGCAGACCACGCGACGCGTGCGCCGGGCATGGGAGGCCCAGGAGTACGACGCTATGCTCAAACACATGCATGGCGCCCCCAGGAAATTCTGGCGCAAGGTTAAACCAGGGAGCCAGGGAGGGGGGCTGAGGGATGTAGAGGGGTGGACGACCTACTTTGAGGGCCTGGTTGGGGCGAGCATGCCCATGGGGAGCTGCAGGAGGGAGGGAACCCGTTTTCGGATGCCTCCGAAGGAAATAAGCAGCGGGCACGAGTACTCAACGCTTGGATCACCGAGGACGAGGTGAGCACAGCCCTCCTGGGCATGGCGGCGGGCAAAGCGCCGGGCGTGGACGGCGTACCGGTGGAATTTTATCAAAGGGCATGGACTGGGGAGGGGGACACAGGGGGTGGGGGAGATGTGGAGGGGAGCGAGCCGCAACACGCGCTGCTTGAACCGATCACACATCTACTCAATCGGGTCTTCCGCGAGGGGTATCCCAAAGCATGGCACATGGGGCAGTCACGCCGGTGCCGAAGAAAGGCAATCTGGACGAGCGGGACAACTATAGGGGCATCACGGTGGGTGGGGCGCTTGCTAAGCTCTATAGTCTGGTGCTACTCCGCAGACTAGACGACCTTGCTGAGAAGGGCGGCCATAGAGCCGCCGGGCAGGCAGGGTTCCGGAAGGGGCGGGGGACCCCTGACAATGCCTTCATCCTACAGCACATGATTGAGAGGCGCAGCCATGAGCGAAAACCGCTGTATACTGCCTTCATCGACTTTAGAAAGGCATACGACTGCGTGCATCGGCAGCTCATGTGGGAGTGCCTTAAGAGCCTGGGGGTGGGGGGGGCGTTTTTAGCAGCCCTGACATCACTGTACGATGGGGCTGGCATGTGCGTGCGCATAGACGGCACGGTGGGACCAGGCTTCACCACACGCCAGGGGGTCATGCAGGGCGACCCAATGTCGCCGCTTTTGTTTGGGCTGTTTATCGACTCACTAGAAGGGGAGCTTGACGCACAGATGCCAGAGGTCGGGGTCCCCCTAGGGACAGGAGCAAACAGGCGGCTCCTACGGTTACTCTTGTATGCAGATGACCTCGTGCTCATGGCAGAGACGCCGGAGGCGCTCCAGCGCTTGCTAGATGCACTTCACGTTTTTTGCAGGACGCACGCTCTCACTGTCAATGTCCGCAAATCTGAGGGGGTGGTGTTTAACGACCAGTACTGCCCGGTCACGAGCGCCAGGGGAAGGGTGACCCTGAAGTACGCTGGTATGGACCTGCCCATCAATCACGAGTTTAAATATCTGGGCATGCTTTTTGGGAGCCGTCGGGCAATAGGCGCGGGGCTGGAGCAGAGGCAGGGGGCGGGCCAGCGTGCACGCTTCGCCCTAGCGCGCAGATACGATGCCATGGGCCTCCACAACGTGGGAGTAAAGGCGCACCTGTTCAACGCACTGGTGCGACCTGTAATTAACTACGGGTGCGAGATCTGGGGCCCAGGGTTGATGGCGGGGGCGGGCATGGGGGTACAGGGGATCTTCTCGGGGGCAGCCGACAAGTGGGGGTTGGCTGGAGGGGACGGGGGCCCCTCCAAGGCGGCGCGCCGCAAGTGGCGCGCCATGGAAGCCCTGCACTTGCAATCTGTGCGCGAGGCCCTCCGTATTCGCAGGTGTGGGCAACAGCTATCGCTGCTGGCGACGGAGGTGGGCTGGCGACCGCTGTCGACCGACTGGCTGCGGCAGGCGGCGCGCTTCTGGGCGAAAGCGCTACGGCGGCCGGATGGCGATCTGCTGAAGGCGGCAATGCGGGAGAGCTGGGAGCTAGCGGCGGGTGGCGTGCGAGAGAGCTGGGTGGCACAGCTGAGCGAGTGCCTCAGCACAGTGGGGCACACGCTGGTGTGGGGCCAGGAGGCGGGGGGCATCGCCCGCCTGCTAGAGACAGCAGCGGCAGGTTGGCTGGCATCAGAGACCAGCACACCAGAGCTGCCAGAGGACGCCAACCAGCTCAGCGTCGTCCGCTCAGTGCCTGACTCATGGTCACACCGCTTCAAGATGCTTACTTACTTGCGGTGGATGGCAGACGACTGTGGCGGCGCACCAATGCTCTGGACGGGGCTGAACAGCGCCGCCCAGATCACGACACTCGCACGCTTTAGAATGGGGCTGCATGAACTGCAGATAGAGAAGGGGCGCCACACGGCGCAGGCAGAGCCACGCAGCCAGAGGCTCTGTCGCCTTTGTGGCATGCGGGAGGATGAGGCACACGTGATTTTTGAGTGTCCAGCGTATACGGAGACACGCGTACAGTTCCACACCCTTTTCCTGAGCGTCCCTGGGGACGATAAAGGCTTGGATGCGAAGATGCGGGCGTTTATGAACCCCAGCCCGGGGCTACTTTACCCTTGTTTTTGGCGTGACATGGCCAACTTTCTGGTCTCGTGCCTTGATATACGTAACACAAGCCTGGAGATGGTAGAGGATCGGGAGGAATAATTGACCTGAAGCGAACGATGTTTTGAATTAGGAGTCAATGAGGCAGCCACGATAGTGGCGGGGACCCAAGCGTGGGTTCCCGAGGAGCTGCGGTGGACTGTGCCGTTTGCAGTGCACCGCAGCTGGCGCACCTGAGAAATGCCCACGCTGGGTCTCACACGTGAAAGCTGCCTCAAAGATGACGACCTCAAAACGGAGTATGCAGAAGGAACATATTTATCCGCTATAACCGGGGGGCAAGCTTGCTTTCTAACCTATCACCAAATCCCACACTGTTGGTCACTACTGACCGCCTTTTCCAGCCCCTTTCTAGGTAGTTAGGCTTAGGGATGTGCCCCTCACCGAGTCCTTCTGTGCCTCCCCCCTTCAGCAGGGGGGGGGCCTGCGACACGTCCAATGTCGTGCTTGGTGCAACTACAAGGGGTCAGCTTCTGCTCAGAGCCGGGTTAAGGGTAACAGGTTGAGAATCCTGTGAATGCTGGTTGAAATCCCAGTTAGAAAACCCCTTAACACGTTAGAGGTTGCGGCCCGGCTGGATATCCTTTTCGGCCACGTCTTGGCCTTTCTCCCCACGGGGGGATGTCTCTTCTGGCAATTGGCGACGAACCTGCCTTGCGTTTTCCGTTTCCCAACATGCGCTCACCGACTTCAACAAGCGTTTGCTGCCGCTGCGGTAGGGGACCTAGGGGTGCGCCCACGCTCTTTACAGAGTTGGGGTTCCCTACCACCAACAGCCAGCCATCTCAGTAAGGTGCTCGGGCCATATGGCGCCGAGCACGGTCTTATACGCCTTTAGAGGTGTCCCTGACTGTAACATCCATCATCATCAGCTGGCGCTTGTGTAGTGGCGGGGGGGGGGGGCAACCTCCAACTTCTGACTCCCTGGTAAGCTGGCGCGCTGTGTGGCCTTGCGGGCGCTACTAATAGAGCTCCCCTAGACGTGTATTCTAGGCCTTAACTCACGCCCCGGGGTACTCCGGGCGCGTACATGTAAAAACTGTAAAAACTGGCATGCAGCGTGTTACAGCCAGTTATGTTTAAGTGGCCATGCGGGCACGTGTCAAAGTAGGTTACATGCTTGGCGCACGCTTGGCACATGCCAATAGTAGACAGTGTGGAGCAGAGGCCGCTAGGAGGGCGGCTCTGCTCTGCCTCTTGGTCGAGCAAGGCCAGTCACACAGCGCACCCGCCATCCATCTACAATCGCGGTGGAATTGCAGCGATCCCTGCTATGCTAGGGATTTAACTCACGTGCTTGCTCGCGCCGCATCTCTATCTTCCAACCACCCCACACCCGCGCACAGGTCAAAACTCTAGTTTCCTTCTCCCCCCCCCCCCCCAGATCTCCTCCCCTACCAGGTTGACCGATCCCTTCATCCTTTTGTAAGAAAGCGGGCGCAGCTTCGGGTGAAACGCGACTCGATCGACGGCGGTGGCTCGAGTGGGTGGGGGGGAGATGGGTGCAGTCGCCCGAGCAGCGTCTCGCAACCCTCCCATGCTCGCGACCGGTGTCCCCTGGGAAGGATTTAAGTAGGTGTTTATTTCCCGGCTCCAACAACTTTGACCGCACATACATTCAGGCGCAAACCATAGCGGGCGTTCACGCAACGCGTGCCGTTGTGCTGCTCTTGGCGATACCTTTCCAACGCATCCCTCATCGCCCTCTCCCACAGAGCGTGGTGTGGTTTTCTGAGAAAGTGTGAAATCCGGCCCAGAGCGGTATACGGCTCACAGGAGATTTACTGCTCGCGACCCTCATGCATGCATATGCTCTGTTTGGTGTCGCCTGGGTTGGTCAGCCACCAGTGCTTCTTCAATTGATTTCAATTCATTAATTCTTACAGCCCGGTCGCTGGCGGCCAGTACCAAAATCGGCCCAAATCGGCAAAAACGACAAAAACGGCAAAAATCGACAAGAATCGGCAAAAAAAATCGGGCTGCAAACCCTCAGAAATCAATTAATTATTTCCGCCCAGAAACCGCCGTAGGCATAAACCGCTCAATCGAAGAAGCACTGCCAGCTACCAAGGAAGTCCTATTTGAGTCTCAAGGACGTCTCTTTTGGGGACTCTAGGAAGAAGGACTGGGCCGTTACCGTTACCCCCTGCCTCACGCCTGGGGTCGGGGCCGGGAGGTAAACGCGTGTAGCACGCGTGGGTGCAAGCATCATGCACCTGGGTTGCGACCAGGCCGTGGACCAGGCTGGCGACGGCGCCCGCCACGTGCGGTATCGCCATTCTGGTGCCCGAGATCCCGACCGTGTTGGTCGCAGCCGGTGAGCCCTTTAAGGACGAAATACAGAGCGGGGTACGGAGCAGTACAGTGAGAGGGAGGGGAAGGGGGGAGCAGAGTAGTTCCGCTAAAAGGGCTCCAATAAAGCTTCCTGGTGTGCAGGATGCCAACAACCGAGCAACGTCGCAAACACTGCGTCACAGGAGGTGCGTCACAAATGATTGTAAATGCAGGATGACATCCCCCCCTCCCCCCCGTCGGCCTGCACAAGGAGCCCGACGCGTCCGCAGTCCGCGCCTCTGGCATGTTCCGCCTGGTCATATTGGGCGGCCTTACCATCCGGTGTGTGTGTGTGTGTGTGTGTGTCTTTCTCTCTCTCTCTCTCACGCACACACACACTTTCTCTCTCCCGTCAATGCTGCGGCATGCAACGCCGTGGTCGTCAACGCGGTTGCGGGCGCTGCCTCAACTTTTATGGGTGATGTGGTTGTGACGCGGCCACTTGCAGCCACCGTGCACCCTGTCCCAAGCAGACGCGTGAGATGGACACACTGCTCCCCCCGCTCGCAGTTTCCTCCCAGCTTCCGTGCACTTCTTGCCACAAGGGTCGCATCATAGATATGGTGTTGCTCGTATCATACAAACGATATCGCCGCACCGAACGCGTTCACCGCCACGATATCGCCACGCGGCACCAAACGCGTCCCGTGTTTGTGCCGGTGAGCCGAACACGCAACACTCCGCGGCGTGTGCCTCTGGCACGGCGCTCGCTGCACCTCAGTGAGGTGAGGCCACCGTGGAAAGCCTGGCACCACCCAGGTAGCCTATTTAGCACATGCGGTACTGTTCTGAAGGGCACATGCGCATATGATAGAACCAGAAGCCTTAATGCGAGGGATTTGGTCGCAACACCCCCGTCGCCAAAAATGCCTCCTCCGCAGAGAGGCGGTCGCTCATCATCAGCACACTGGGAGACCTCGTCACAACATTCCCTCCAGTTGCAGCCTGGTGGTGGTGCGCACCAGTTGCCAATACCAGCAGCTTGGAGATTTTGTTGCAGCAGGGGCATGGACCCATCTGAGGACAGCAGCTTGGGGTCCCCTGTGCGGGGTGGTGGTGGGTCAGCAGATCAGCAGGTGAGCAGGCTAGCTCAGGTCAGCTGGTCAGCAGGTCAGCACAGTCCATTCTCTGATGACACGACATGACACGCCTAAGCGCAAGCACAGCAAGGCCGCCGGCGCGCTAGTCGCCCGCGCGGCCACCGCCACAGAATCACCGGTGAGCAGCGGCTCCTCCGACTCAGACCTTCGGCCCCGCAACCGCGCGTGCGTCGATGAGACACAGATCACGCTGCTGGCGCTCCCTGGGGCGCCGGGGGCGGCCACATACGTGGATGCTGTGCAACACATGCATGGAGGCGCCAGCAACCACATTTCGGCCTCGGCCGACACCACAGACGCCATCCGCGCCCTCAGCGCCGCGGTGGACGACCTCAGAGGCCTGGTAGGCGGGATGATGGACAGAGAGGCGAGCGCGCGTGCTCAGCCACAGAATGCGCCGACGCATGTGGGCGCTACACAGATTGCCGACGCCGGCCACAGCAGCTGCCCCCTCGCGGGGGTGCTCGCCGTGGTGCAGGTGCAGGCGCAACAGATTGCGTCCCTCGTGGACCTGGTTCGCCTCCTCCTGATGAGCCGCGTCCCCTGGGCGCCCATGCACACGCCTCATGCAGTGCCGCATGCGGCCCACAGTGCGCCCCGCGCGGCGCCTGCTGCCAAGGCTGCTCAGCCTGCCCGGCCTGCTGCTGCTGCCGCCCCTGTGGCGTCGGCGGCGGGCGCGCCGGCGGCGGAGCGGCCTGCTGCGGCGGGCGCCGCGCGAGCCGCATCTGCGCGCGGCCCCTGCCGTCGGGGGGGGCTGCCCGCGCGTGTGGGCGACGCGTCGCTGCGCCTCAGTTTCGTGGCGTCGATCTCTGTGGAGGACGCCATCGTGTTCGTCACGGGCGGCGACGGATGCGGCCATGCTAATGACGTGTTCAGCGGCTGCTTCGCCGACGACGCGGAGGAAGCACGGCGGCGCGCCGCGGACGCCGCGGCCGGCGTGAGCACGCCTGTCCGTTTGGCCACGAACATCGTGCGCTTTATGCACGACAACACTGGCAACTGGGATGGGCCGGCTGGTGGCGGCGTCGTGTCCGCGTCGTTCATCAACGCCAAGCCTGCCGTCGGGGGCATCGGTGTGGAGCCGCGCGGGGGCGGCGTGCTGCGTGTGCTCTTCACCGTGGCGTCTGGTGCCGTGGCAGACACTGTCGTGCGCTGGCGCTGGAAGCTGCGCCAGACGCAGGTTGCGGTCTTCGACGTGCTCAGTGACCGCGAGGAGGCGCGGCACCGGGCGCTGTGGCCCGCTTTCCTCGCCGCCAAGGCTGCGGGCAAGCGGGCGCAGTTCCACCGCGCGCGCCTCGTGTTTGACGGCGAGCGGGTGGCTGCACCTGTTTGCTAGTTGGCATCCCCTCTGGGGGTGTGTTGAAGGGGAGGTGGCGCCACACGCGCGCAGTGGCGGGTGCGGTGTGGTCGCTGAGTAGAGTGCTGCGGCGGGTGTGCTACCAGCCCCGCTTCCAGTGGTTTGGGGGAGGGCTTTCTGGTCCCTTCATGGTTTTATACCTTGGGCCCGCCCTCTGGCCATTTGAGGGGCTGGGTGTGCAGCCTGCACAGTGGTGCTGCTTGCTTGGCGCCCGCCACCAAGTGTGGATGGCGTTACCGTGGGCTACTTGTAGCTTGACCTTTTGTGGGCCTTGAGCCTTGTTTCTCTAAGTACCACTGGAGCTTTGGAACCGTACGTGTGACCGCCAGAAGTGGATTGTAACCAAACATCATCATTCACAACTACAGCCGTAGGGCAGCCTCCTCTGGGTGGCTCGCACGTCTCTTCGCCGATTGGATCGCACCGACTGGAGGTCGAGCGCCCCTTTTACCAGGCGCAGAGCCAGGAAGTGACCGCTCACACGCACACACGTGCACACGTGCACACGCGCACACGCGCACACACACACACACACCATGCTGACCGCAGGGACGCCCAGACCAACATGCGCGTGGCCGTCGCAGAAAAATTACGCCTGCGCCAGGCTGACGCCCGGTTTCGCCTAGAATATTCGAAGTCAATGTCGAGGATTGAAGGGGCCTGCGCCGGCAGCGGGCCGACGTCGCCAGCGCCTGCCGGCACCTGCACCATGGGCTTTGTGCCCAAACCTGCGGCATACGCATGGGGCGGCGGCGACGGGCCGACGGCCCTGCCAGAGGGCCTGCCCGGCTCGCCTGTGCCCCGCCCCGATTCGGCAGACGTTGGTGTCGCGCGCGGCCGTGCTGTGAGCCAAGGCGGCTCACTCTCCGCGCACGCCGCGTTCGGTCTCAGCCGGTCTGCATCGGCGTCGAGACAACCTCGCGACGGCGGCAGCGACCTTAAACCCCCGCCAATGCCGCCGTGCCATCGCCGCACGACCGCCGGCAACTCGCCGCTTAGCGCGCCCACGACCGCCGGCACCGCGCCGCTTGGCCCGTCGGCGCTGTCGCACCAGGCGCCTGCTGATACGGGGCGGGCGCGCCCCGCGTGGGGTGCGGGCGCGGTGCGGGTCAGCACGCTGATCAAATCGCTGTCGATGCCGCGCGTGCGAGAGGGCTCCATGTCTGGCGCCGTCACGCCCCTGACGCCGAGCGCCGCCAAGGCGGAGTCGGCCCGGTTGCGCGTCAGCGGCGGCGGCCCTGCCGCGGCCGCGAACGTGGTGGATCTGCCCTCCACGGAGCTGAGCCAGCACCTGAGCCAGCACCTGAGCCAGCAATCGAGCTTGATGCACGGCCACACTGCATGGGGCGGCGACATCGATGCCCACGCTGCTGGATGTGCGATGCCCGTCGCCGACAGCCCCGTTGCGCCGAGCCCAGCACAGTCGCGCCTGCAGAGCGACGAGCCTGAGGACATAGACCCGGTGTTGCGCCCAAACTCTCGCCGCCCGAGCGCCTGGGGCGGCCCGTTGGATGCGCTGGGCAGCGGCGGCGGCGGCGGCGGTGGCGAAGGCGGCTGCGACATGGCTCCGATGCACGTGCGCGCGGATGCGGCCGCTGCGGCCGAGGGGTGGCAGAACGGCCAGCCGATGATGATGATGACGGGAGGGTTTCCGGGCCCGCTGCTGCCGCAGCCCGCGTTCTATGGCGGCCTGCCGCAGCGCGCGTTCCATGGCAGCCTGCCGCAGCCTAGGATCCACGGCAACCCACCGCCGCAGGCATACGCCTCGATGGCGGGCGGAGCTGGCCTGTCGACTGGCTACTACGGCGGTGGTGAGGTGCACAACCCAGTGGCAGCACGGCCGGGCGCTGGCTTCCCGACGGCTCCCCCCCCGGAGCCAAACAACCCCCACGTGGAGGAGGAGGACGCGGAGAAGAAGCGGCGCCGCTGCTGCGGCCTCGCGGTCACACCGTGCTGCCTCACGATCCTGGTGCTGGTGCTGCTTACAATTGCGGCCGCAGCTGTCGTCCCAGCGGTCCTGCTCACGCAGGGCAGCAGCGACACTGGTGCTGACAGCGCGTTGTACGCCATTGAGGGCGCGGGGCTGCTTGGCACTGGCATGCAGAGCCTGAGCTACGAGGTGAGCCACAAGGGCAGCACCCACTCGAGCAGTGCGCGCTGAGTGCACCGGTCGCCATCTTCACCCACCACACGCACGCCCCTCCCACCTGAACAGCCTATGCCATCACTGCCCCTCCCTCTGCCACCCACCAGATGACCCTGGCGGCCGGTCACCCCCCACCTCACGCACGCCCCTCCCGCCTAGATTTTACATTTCCATCATTGCCCTCTCTCCGCCCCCTCCCAGACATTGCTTACGGTTGTGGACCCCACACGACCGCCGACCCAGCCACCTCATGCATGCCCCTCCTGCCTGACCACAAAACCTTTCTATCACAACCCCCGCCACCCTCCACCCCCTCCCAGACATCGCTTACGGGTGTGGCGCGACCGCCAACCCACCCACCTCACGCATGCCCCTCCTGCCTGACCACAAAACATTCCAACATTACGCCCGCCACCCTCCACCCCCTCCCAGACATCGCTTTCCGGCGTGGACCCCAACCTCGCGCTCAACAACCCGGATGATTTCAAGCAGCTGCTGAGAGAGCAGCTGGCCGTCATCTTCGGCATCGACCCGTCCACGATCGTCATCGACGAGGTCGTCATCGACCCGACGTCGGCGACGCCCATCGTCGTCACCGGCTCGTTCGTGGCGGACCAGACGGGCGCGATCGACGCGCTCGCGCGCAACATCCAGGCGATGCAGGCCGATGCTGGTGTTTGGATCGAGGACCGGGGGAGTGCCGGCCTGCTAGCGCGCGTGCTCATCCCTTCCGACGCAATCCGTGTGGTTGCCAGCAAGCTCTCCGCGATGTACGCAATCAAGGGCGCAGGGCTTCTCGGATCAGGACTGCTGCAGCTCGAGTTCTCTACCGAGATCACGGGCGTGGACCCAGTGCTTGCTGCGTCCAACGAGGACGCGTTCAGGTCGCTCGTGGCCACCGAGCAAGCGCGCGTGTTCAACATCGTCGTCTCCCAGGTGCGCAACGAAACCAGCGGTTCCCTCAAGGAAACAGATCATGTTCTGTTTGCCCCCGCAACATAGGAGGTAAAATGCCAAATTTCCCCTGCAACGGGGCAGTCTCCCTGCGGGGAAGTGTCAAAATTGCATATTGCACATTTTTCAGAGAGAAACTCCCACGATTCGCCCCCGCAGTTTCCTCCCACATTCCCCAGTTTGCCCCCACAGCGGGGGCTGCGGGGGCTGTGGGGGCGCTAAGGACACCACTGAATGGAACCTTTTAACCCCAAAGCCCAAACCTGAACACAAGCCCTAAACCCCTAAACCAGGAGCCCCAAGCCCCAGAGACCCCCAAACCTGAGCCTAAAACCCCAAACCCTCAACCCAGGTGCGCATCGACAGCGTGCTCGTGTCCAGCGGCTCCAGGAGGAGGGCACTGGCCGACTCGTCGGTCATCATTAAGGGCGCGTTCCTGCCAGACGGCTCCGGCACGGTTGACGCGCTCGTCAGGAGCATCCATGTGGGCATGACCAGGATTGTGAATTGGGCTGTAAGCTTATTATCACAACGGTTTATGATGATCTTACCATTCACTTATTTAAACTGTTGCATGAGAGCAGTCCTGAAGACCTGCCAATACGATAATTGCTGCCAGACGGCTTCGGCACGGTCGACGCGCTTGTCAGGAGCATCCAGGTGCACAGGATTGTGGTGGACTAGATTGTAGGGTGGGCTAGGGATGGGCTTGCAGTCCAACCCTATGAACGGTTCCATGAGGGCAGTCCTGAAGATCTGCCAATACGCGCATTCCTGTCAGGCGGCTCTGGCATGATCAACGCGATCGTCAGAAACATCCAGGTGCGCAGGATTGTGGTGGGCAGGAGGTTGTAGGGTAACTGATGAGCTTGCAGTCACAGTAACACGGGGTTTCCAGCTAAGCAGGCTACTCTTCTACTAGAGACACCCGCCGATACTCCAGCACACTTAAGTACTAGAGTACCGCCGGCTCCCGGCCGATAGACTACCGCTCCCGCCGGCTAGACTACCCCAAACAGCGGTCTCTGAGAGACATGTCTGGCAAGGAGCATATAGGAGAGGACCTTCCTCAGGTCACAGTAGTGGCCTTGTGGCCAGTCAAGCCGGCAGAGCCGACTGGCGCTGACTGGAACGGTCCCCGCCTGGCAGTGCATGGCTGTCCAGCTCTCGTTTGCATGGGGCTCAGCCGGCGCCCCATGCCTCATGCATGGCCAGGTCCCACCCTCCAGGGGTGCATGGACGACAGAGTTGTCATGGAGGCTGCCTGAAGACCTTCCAACGCCAGTCACCGGCAGACGAGCGACCCCGAGGATGAGCGTGGTGACGAACGCTGCGATTGGTGAAGCGGATTTACTCTGTGTTGCCTCGGCGGTCGCCACCGCTGAAGCCGTGATGGTAGCCCGCCTCCACAGGCAGCCATCTTGACCAACGTCCAGCATGCATTGACGGGCACCAGCTCCTCCGCTCGTCGATCAACTCGTTGAGATCGGTGCCGCATGGCGTCCTACATGGGGGGAGAATAAGGGCCGTCTCCCAGCACGGGCCGCGGCAGCGCCGCGGCTACTTGCCAAGCCATGGCAGCGCCGAGCAAGCCGCTCCTGAAGTGTTCCACCGAGGGGCAGTCTAGCAGGAGCCGGGCCAGTCGTATTTTACCCCGCTCGTCAGCGGCACGGAGATCCTCGTCACCAGCAGCGCCGCATTGCTGGGTCCAGGGCTTGGCGACGAGAACGCGCCTCCGTTTATCGAGCCCCAATGATGAGCTTGCAGTCCGATTCTACAAACTGTTCCATGAGAGCGGTCCTAAAGACCTGCCAATACGAGCATTCCTGTCAGGCGGCTCCGGCACGGTCGACGCGCTCATCAGGAACATCCAGGTGGCCTCCCCCACCCAAGCATGTGCCAAACCGACCGGCCACACAAAACTCGCAAAACGGCTGCGTTTCATGCCCCCACCATCATGCCAACTGCTGTGGGTCAAACAGACGCACACGCGTGCGCGCACGCGCTCGCACGCACGCACACACATGCAGGCGATGCCTGCCAACCCCGATGTCAAGATCCTCAAAATAGACAGCGACTTGTTGCATGTGGACATGGCTCTCGCTCTTCCTTCCGTGCAGGTTAGTACTGTGATGATGATGATGATGTTGGATTTTACAGTCGTGTGTGATGCACCGACTGTAGTCGCGGCAATGATTTCCATGTACCGTCCGTGCGGTTTGCCTTTGCGAATAAGTACATTTTTTGCCCCCCCCCCCCCCGCGAAGCTGAGAAACTAATATAAATTGTCGAAAATCGCGATTTGGGGCGCCAAACCGACGAAAGACGACAAAAGCCGCCCCTTGCAATCGCAAAAAACAACTCTAGTTTCGACACCCCCCCCCGCGAAGGCAAACAATATGTATGTTAGGAGGACATGGGGCAAATTTTCTCACTTGGCAAAATTCCAGCTGATCTCCGCTGCCTGGCTGTGTGCCTTGCCCCCCCCTTCTGGACTGAAGCTCAGGCCCCCTAGGGAAACCCATGCCCCGGGGGGCGGTCGGGCGGGGCAGGCGGTTTTGGTGCCAAGTTTTCAAATCCAAATTTCAGGAGTTCCTGGCCGTTTCAGGTCAAACCAAATGCAGCATCTGAAAGGCCTCATCACCAGCTGTCCGTGGATGTCTTCATAAGTATCAGCAGCCCAGTGTTGAGTGGGATCTGGGGGGACAAAGTCCAAAGTGAGCGAATTTGCCCCATGTTCTCCTATGCTTTACACAGCCAGATACATTCGGAATTCCAGTCGAATCGCTGTGGAACAATTAAACATCCTGAAAAGGAAATCACTGAGTCACGCTTTGCCTTTCCGGCACTTATGCAAAAGCCGAATTTGCTTATGTTTGTGTACCTTCCGGGTTTGGCTGTGAAGGAATTTTGCCTTGCCAGTGAGGGCCAGGTTAGGGCATCAACCCCCCGCGGCGAATTTGTTTTAGTAAGTGGCCTTGCCGGGGCCAGATTGGAGTTGTTTGTACCTTGCCACTGTCGGCGCCTTTTATAATTGTTTTGCCAGTGGAGGGCAAAGCGTGACTACAACGGTGGTGAACTACAAACGCAATTCCTCACCCTCACCCTCTCGACAGTGCAGAGGTGGAAAACCTTGAACAGCATGCTTGTCTGCTGTTGCCTCATGGAAACATGAGCTGGGGAAGCCAAAGAACCATCTGCAACACAATTGTACCAGTCGTCAGCCACCTGTTGGTAGTGCTGGGGTGCTCTATACCGTACTGCTCAATGCACTTCACGTCCCACCAGGGAAGAGGAACATAACAGCACGAGCTCCCCACGCAGTGCACATGCCGTGCCCGTGTGCATTTTTTGCCGTGAACTGCGACGTGAAGCGTGGTCTGAAGTTGGGGCTGCCGTGAACTCTTGAACGTTGGGAAGCTGAAACGGCCATTTGGGCTGCCGTGAACTACTCAAACCGTAAATTATATTGAGCAGTACGGTACACGCCCAGCGCAGTCGAACGGCACCTGTGTCGCCAGTCATCACACACGACTGTAAAATCCATGACGATGAATTGTATTCCCTCCGCGCAGGCCGCACTGATGAACCACGTCAAGGGGTGGGGGCAACTGAGCACTGGGATGGCGACGCTGGTGTTCACTTCAGTTGTGGACGGCGTGGACAAGGTGCTGCGCTGCACTGCGCTGTGCTGCATTGTGTTGTACTGCGCTGTGCTGTGCTGCGCTGTGTTGTGCTGCGCTGTGCTGTGCTGCGCTGTGCTGCCCTGTGCTGCACCGCATTATGCTGTGCTGCGCTGTGCTGCATTGTGCTGTACTGCGCTGTGCTGCATTGTGCTGTGCTGCATTGTGCTGTGCTGCGCTGCGCCGCGCTGTGCCGCGTTGCACTGCGCTGCGCTGCATTGTGCTCTTTGACACCCCTTTCATCCATTCACCAGCCTACCCCTGAGCCCGCCTCTCCTCAGATTCTCCTAATCTACACCCCCCCTCGTCACCCGCCCCTCCCACAAGGCCCTCGCGAGCGAGTTCCCGGCGATGTACAAGGAGATTGTCGCCAACGCAATCGTGGCCATCATCTCGGGCTCGGTCGGGGGGAGCAATGCGTCGACTGGCCAGGTCTAAGTGACGTTCAGCCCCAGCCAGGTGCGGCTCCAAGATGCGCATGACCAGCAGCGTCATACGTGCAGTGACCTAGAGCATAGTAACAACACTAAACAAAAGTGACCAACATTGTGGAAGTACCAGCAGTGAGGGTCAATTTGGTTCACTCTGCTGTTCAGCAGCTGATCCCTTCTGGACTGAAGCTGTGCAGATTAGGGGGGGGGGGGGGGGGGTGCACCTGTGCTGATATGCCCCAGGCCCTCCTAGGAGAGGCTCTGGTGAGGTGCCTTTGGCCTGTGCTGCTGCTTGGCACCCACCGCCTTGTGTGGGTGGCGCTGCTGTGAGCTACTTTTGTAGCTCGACCTTTGGGTGGGCCTTGTGCCTGCTGTCAAATAGGCCCGCAGGAACTTTGGAACTGATTGTGACCGCCGGCAGTGGATGTGTAACGCTAGTCTCTCCTAACTCACAACCTACCCGCTCCCATCTGCTGCGTCCTCCGGCAGGTGCGCATCGACCGCGCCCTGGTCACGCCCGGCACGCTGGCACCGCTCATCGTGGCGGGCGCGCTCATCCCTCCCGCGACCGACCCGGCAACGCCCGACGTCGACGGCATCGTCGCGCTGCTCCGCTCCTTGCCCGCCAACGCAAACGTGACTGTCCAGGCGCTGTCCGATGGCTCGCTCACACTGAACCTCATTCTCACGGCGTCGCTGGCTTCGACGCCGTTCCCTCCGCACCCGCGCCCCCCTCCGTCGCCCCCGCCCGCCCCTCCGTCTCCCGCTCCCTCGCCCACTGCCCCCCTCCCTCGCTCCCCCCCTCCCTCCTTTCCTCCCTCTCTCCTGCCCACCTCTACTTCTCCCTCGCCCCCCCCCCTGCCACCGAATCCTGTCCCGCCCTCTCCCCTGCCCCCGAGCCCTCTCCCACCCTCTCCCCTTGCTCAGAATCCTCTCCCGCCCTCTCCCCTGCCCCCGAGCCCGCTCCTGCCCTCTCCCTCGCCCCCAAGCCCTGAACCGCCCTCTCCCCTCCGCCCACCCTCTCCCCTACGCCGCCCGAGCCCCCTCCACCCACCAAATCCCTCACAGACACCACCTCCTCCGAGCCCTCTCCCACCCTCTCCACTCGTTCCGCGTCCTCTCTCGCTCATTCCCCCGCCCCTGAGCCCCGAAGCACCGTCTCCACTCCCCCCACCGAGTCCCCATCCTCCACCAATTCCCTCCCCTCCCCCGCCGCCCAGCCCCTCCCTTCCCCCTCCCAGCCCTTCTCCTCCCCCTTCTCCGAGCCCTTCTCCCCATCCCGTCCCCCCTTCCCCCTCACCCAGCCCCTTTGCTCCCCCTCCGAGCCTTTCCCCTTCCCCTCCCAGCCCTTCACCTCCCCCTCCTCCGAGCCCTTCTCCCCCTCCACCAAGCCCCTCCCCTCCCCGTCCCAGGCCGCCGGCCGACGGCGTGGCGCTGTACCAGGTGAAGCAGGAGCTGTTGGCGAGCAACCCCAGCACGACTTCTTTCAGCACTTGGTCGTCTTCCGCGTCCGACCCCTGCAGCCCCACTTGGGCCTACGTGACGTGCAGCCCAGGTGGCGTGCCCACTGCGCTGGACATCAGCTCGCTCGGTCTCACTGGCTCCCTCCCCGCCAGCCTCCGCTGGATGCGCACGCTGACGTCGGTGTTTGTTGCGAGCAACTCGTTCAGCGGGTCGCTTCCTTTGAGCTGGTCCATGCTGACATTGCTGACTTCGCTGCGTGTTGACAGCAACTCCCTAACTGCGTCTTTACCCGTTTCTTGGAGCACGATGGCTGCCCTGGCACAATTCAACGCGAGCTACAACTCTCTGACCGGCACCATTCCTAGTGCGTGGCCGAGCGGCATGCCGTCTTTGGCGCGCCTGATTGCCACGAGCAACACTGAGATGTGCGGCCCGCTCCCGTCCCCGTGGACCAGCTCCATCGCGTCTACAGCCGGCACGTTGCTTGGCAGCACGTGCGCGCAGACGTTGGGCCTGATTGCGCTGAAGGATGCCGTGACTCTGGCGTCTTGGCCGTCTCTCAGCGGCTGGACGACGAGCACCGAACCTTGCCCTGCCACCTGGACTGGTGTGAGTTGCGCCGGCACCACGGTGACAGCTCTGGACCTGGGCTTCGTCAACATGGAGGGCACTCTTCCTGCTGCTCTCAGCAAGGTCACTGGCCTGACGTCGCTGAACCTGGGTGGCAACAAGTGAGTTGGCATCTGCATTGCATGCACAGTATGCATGCGCGTGCATGTGGATGTGCATGCCTGTGGATATGCATGCCTGCGAGGCCGAGGCCGCGGGGCGTGCCTCCGCCCCCTGCCCGCTGATACAGAAAGCCCAGGAGCTGTGTACTTATCGCACATACTGCGGCTTACCGATGCGTTGGGTGCGCCGGGGGGCTGTTTGGGGGGGCATGCATGTGGATGTGCAAGGGGCTCGCACGCGCGCGCACATCCCCATGCACATCCACATCCCCATGCACGACCATTATGCACTCATGCATTGGACCATGCGGGCTTGCTGCCCTGCGCCCCTTGTTTTGAGTCCTTGTCATGGTGGTGGCCACAAGGCCACTGCTGTGACCCTGAGTAAGGTCCTCTCCTATTTGCTCCTTGCCAGATACGTCTCTCAGAGACCACTGTTTGGGGTAGTCTAGCCGGCGGGAGCGGAAGTCCATCGGCCGGGAGCCCGCGGTTCTCTAGTCCACCTAAGCGGGCTGGAGTGTTGGCGGGTGATCTCTAGTAGAAGAGTAGCCTGCTAAGCTGGAAACCCCATGTTACTTGTCACTTGTTGTTTTGGTGGTTGTTGACGTGTGCCTCGTTTCCGTGCTGCTGCAGGTTGACTGGCAGTTTGCCCCTGGCTTGGAGCGTGCTGACGGGGCTGACTGTGGTTGACGTGAGCAAGAACCTGCTGTCGAGCTCGTTGCCCGTTGCGTGGCAGACGTTGGCGTCCCTGCAGCGCATGGACCTGAGCGACAACGCGCTCACCTCCACCGTCCCTATGGTCTGGATGAGCGGCACGCCCCACATGGCCGCGATGGCTCGCCTGACGGCCAACAACAACGTCAACATGTGCGGCTCGTTCGCTGCCACGGCGTGGGCGAGCGTGGTGATCAAGAACTGTGCTGACGCGTGTCCGTCGCCACCGCCCCCTCCCAGTCCCTCGCCACCGCCACTCAGTCCTTCCCCTCCCCCTCCTCCCAGCCCTTCCCCTCCCCCTCCCAGCCCTCCCTCCCCCCCCCCCCCTCTCCCCCGCCCTCTCTCTCCTCAAAGCCCCTCGCCTCCGCCACCCAGCCCCTCCTCACCGCCCCCAGCCCCCTCTCCCGCCCTCTCCTCTCCCTCACCAGCCCCTCCTCCCCCGCCCAGCCCCTCCCCCCCTCTCCCGTCATCTCCTCCCTTCCAAGCCCCTCACCTCCCCACCCAGCCCTTCCCTCTGCCCCTCAGCCCTCCCCTCTCTTCCCAGCCCTCTCCTCTCCCTCCAGCCCTCGCCTCTGCACCCAGCCCTCCCTGTGTGTTTTCATTCCCACCCTCTCCTCTCTCTCTCCAGCCCTCCTCCCCACCCAGCCCCTCCCCTCCGCCCCCCAAGCCCTCCCCCTCTCCCACCCTCTCTCTCCCTCACAAGCCCGTTCTCTCCACCAGCCTGATTTCCTTGGCCTCCCCTCCGCCCCAGTCCCTCACCCCCTCTCCACCCTCTCTCTCCCTCCCAGCCCCTCTCCTCCCCCCCCAGCCCTTCCCCTCTCCGCCCATTCTCTCCCTCAGCCCCTCGCCTCGCCACTTAGCCCCCCCTCCGCCCCCAAACCTCCCCCCCTCTCCGCCCTCTACTCTCCTCCCACCCCTCGCCTCCCCGCCCAGCCCCTCCCCCCTCTCCCGCCTCTCTCTTCTACCTCCAAGCCCTCGCCACCGCCCCCAGTCCCTCGCGCCCCCACCAATCCCTCCCCCCATCTCCCGCCGTCGCCACTCCCCCCGAGCCCTCTCCCGCCGAGCCCGCTCATGCCCTCTCCTCTCCCTCCCAGCCCCGTACCCCCCACGCCCAGCCCCTCCCCTCCGGCCCCTCCGGCCCCTCCTTTCCCACCGTCTCCTTCGGACGCCGCCCTCGCCAACGTCATCGTAAGAGAATGCGCCGAGGAATCCGCCGCCGCCGCCGGCGTCACCCTCAACGCATGCGCTCCACACGCCCCCTTCGCGGGCGACCTGTGCGCCCTGGACGCCGCCCCTCTTGCCGGGTGCGCGCAGCATGGGATGTTTCTTGGAGACGCCAACCGTTTTTTTGTGCTGGCGGGAGCAGCCGTCACTTCGATGGGTGTGTCGGTCATCCAAGGGCTGCTCGGCGTATTCCCAGGTGTGGCACGTTAGTAGGGGTTAGATAGAGCGTCGTTCAAAACCTGACAGAGCCCTCGTAGGGAGCACACGCCCTCCCCGCCCTCGCTCACGCCCCCTCCCCACGCGCCCTCCCCCACGCCCACAACCCTCCCTCCCTCAAGCACGCACGCCTCCCCTTTCTCCCTCCCTCTCCCGCACGTCTTCTCACCCCCCCCCTCTCACGCCTTCCATCTAGGCGTCTCCGTGACGGGTCCCCTCATCGTTGTGCAGGACGGCGGCACAGCTGCGGCCTTCCAATCGGCCGCAGTTTCTGCTGCCGCCATTGCTTCCCTCACGACCGCCATTCTCGATGCCCAAAGCCGCACGCCGTGCGCCCACGGCTCCTCGATTCTAACGACCGCCGAGTTGGGCGGCAGGACTCTCTACCCGGGCCTCTACAAGTCGACCGTCGGGTACGCGATCACCACGCTCTCACTCACGCTCGATGCTCGGGGTGACCCAGATGCCGTCTTCATTTTTCCAGATGGGCACGACATTCATCAGCGGCGCGGGCACCAAAGTCTTGCTCGCAAACGGCACACAAGCCAGGAACGTGTTCTGGCAGGTCGGCACGTCTGGCACGCTCGGGGCGGGCAGCGTCCTTGAGGGCACCATGCTGGCGGATCAGAGCGTCACCTCCGGCATAAACGCGGTGGTGCACGGGCGCGTGCTTGCGCGCATCGCAGCGGTGACGATGATGTTTGCCGAGTACCTGCTGACGGGTTGACGTGACGTGGCGGGTAGGGGCGGGTGCGGGGCTGTGAGTCGAGAGCGACTGACAGAGCGACTGCCAGAGCACGGCAGGACTGCCGCCGAGGTTGAACCATGGAAAAGAGGTGGCGAAGGGCACTCTTCATCCGTGGCACTCCCTGGAGAACACACCCATTGTGGAGGTCTGGCCTGCTGCAACGCAGGCAATCCAGGCCGTCGCCGGACCTAGGCCGTCGCCGGATCTAGGCCTCACACGTTATTCATTTGGTGCACTCTGCCAGCCGCCGAACCTATGGATCTCGCCTCCACCAGTGCGTTTTGGGCGCGGCACCGGCATCGACAGAAGCGCTCTGTCAGCCGAGGCAGGTGCCATGTTGGTGCTGAGTCTGTGCTGGGGGTCACAGTGCGTCGCAAGGTCGCAGGCACAAGGTTCGTGCTTGCTTCGCTTCGCAGCTCTCCCCCGGGCCCTCAAACTGTACAAGAGCAACAGTTGAATGGAGATCCGCAATCTGGCAAGCGTGGGTTGCCTTTTCTAGTTTATTCAATGTCTGTGCGCGTGCCTCCGCGCGCCCCCCGCGTTTAACCTGCGATACGCATATAGACAGTGCGCGCCGCATGTTCCTACGATTTATGGTACGCACACAAAAGCAGTGGAGCAGCTGAGCCTCAATGTTCCTTATTGCCATGCCTCAGTATAACAATGCCCAATTCTAAATATCAGCTAACTCGCAACGTGTTGTGCCATGTGTCACGCCAGCATCTCCTGCTTCCACACTTAAGAAACCCCCCTCCCCCACAGTGGTCCCTGGGAAGGATTGTAGTAATTCGTTTTTTACCGGCTCTAGCAACTTTGACCGCTCATACCAGGCACAATACACAGCGGGTATTCATGCAACGCACGCCATTGGGCTGCTCTCGGCAAGAGCTTTCCAACGCACCGCTCCACGCCCTCTCCCACCATGTGTGTGGTGGTTTTTCTGGGGAATGGGAAATCCGGCTCGGAGCGGTATACAGCTCGCAGGGGAATCACTGCTCCCACACACAGACCTTTTGCTGCCACGTCCCTCCTATGTCCCTCTGTTGCTCCCTCCCCTTCGAACTCAAGGTTTTACATGTTTTACATGAATGCGTGAATGCTACCAGAACCCCCCTCAAGTGTTGTAACTTACTTACTTACTGCGAGTACTGGTGACAGAGATGGCAGAGGTGGCAAGAGCCACAGACATTCCCGTTTAGAGACCTTTCAGATATCTGATTAAGGGTTCTGTTGGAGCGAGAGACGCTTACGGAAGCTGGTGATGGCGTCGTCCCCTCCTCCCTGTTAGCATCGCGGCAGCATGAGTGTGGTGGGTGGGGGGAGAGGGGGCAGATTGGCACGCCACTGACTGGGACGCAACGCAGGAGCCTTACAATATACACAGGAGGGCCTGCGGTCCACAACGGTCTGCCCGTGGTGGCCAGACCAGCGCTCGAGGCGCGCGCCAGCTCATCATCATCTTGTTGACGAAGCCCAACATGCCCTGCGGTAGGTGTGCGGAAGGTGGGTGGTAGGTGGGCGGAAGGTGGGCGGCAGGCGGGATGAAGAGCGAAAGTAGCCACCAGGAAGCAAGCAATCAGGCACACCAGCACAGACTGCGTGGCCTTGCGGGATCTCCTAGCAGAGCCCCCCTAGACGTGAAGGCTAGGCCTTAACTCACGCCCTGGGGTCCTCCGGGCGCGTACGCGTAGAACTTGTAAAACCAGGCGCGAGCCTTGAGCGCACGTTGTGGTGTTACAGACCCCGCCCCATCCTCCCCGTCACTCAGATCAGAGCACACTTCCGATCAACGAGCGGGCATGCACACCAGGACATTACGTGGCCCACGCCGGCACAACAGGTACCCACCACCAGTCGCCAGCCACGTGCTTGTGGTGTTCGGGCACTTTACGCCGCACAGGGTAGAATACGCTGCCTGTTAGGTGCGGTAAACACGACTTTCAAATCCACGATGGGCGTGCAGCTTCCGCTCTTCATCCCACCTACCACCCACCTTCCGCCCACCTACCACCCACCTGCCGCCCACCTGCCGCAGGGCATGTCGGGCTGTGTCAGCAAGATGGGCGAGCAACTTTCGCTCTTCATCCCGCCTGCCGCCCACCTTCCGCCCACCTACCACCCACCTTCCGCACACCTACCGCAGGGCATGTTGGGCTTCGTCAACAAGATGATGATGAGCTGGCGCGCGCCTCGAGCGCTGGTCTGGCCACCGCGGGCAGACCGTTGTGGACCGCAGTCCCTCCTGTGTATAGTGTAAGGCTTCTGCGTTGCGTCCCAGTCAGTGGCGTGTCAATCTGCCCCCTCTCCCCCCACCCACCACCGGGGGGGGGGCGACGCCATCGCCAGCTTCCGTAAGCTTCTCTCGCTCCTACAGAACCCTTATCACAGATCTGAAGGATCTCTGAACGGGAATGTCTGTGGCTCTTGCCACCTCTGCCATCTCTGCCACCAGTACTCGCAGTCAGTAAGTCAGTTACAACACTTGAGGGGGGTTCCGGTAGCATTCACGCATTCATGTAAAACATGTAAAACCTTGAGGTCGAGGGGGAGGGAGCAACAGGACCTAGGAGGGACATGGCAGCAAAAGGTGCGTGTGGGGGAGGGGGGGTTCTTAAGTGAGGAAGCAGAAGATGCTGGCGTGACACATGGCACAACACATTGCGAGTGAGCTGATATTTCAAATTGGGCATTGTCATACTTGAGGCATGGCAATGAGGTGCATTGAGGCTCAACTGCTTTACTGCTTTTGTGTGCATATCATAGATCGTAGGAAGATGCGGCGTGCACTACATATATGCATATCCACAGGTTCAACGCGGGTGGCGCGCGGAGGCACGCGCAAATAAATTCAATAAACTAGAAAAAGGCAGCCTCACGCTTGCCAGATTGCGGATCTCACTTATTCCATTCAACTGTTGTATATGTGCAGTTCGAGGGCGCGGAGGGGAGCTCTAAAGCAAGGTAAGCACAAACCTCGTGCCTGCAACCTTGCGACGAACGCACTGCGACTCCCAGCACAGACTCAACACAACATGGCCCATGCCTCGGCTGACAAAGCGTTTCTGTGGATGCCGGTGCCGCGCCCAACACGCACTGGTGGAGGCGAGATCCGTAGATGGCGTTCAGCGGCTGGCAGAGTGCGCCAAATGCATCGCGTGTGAGGCATGGGCCGGCCTGGATCCCCTGCGTTGCAGTAGGCCAAACCTCTGTGCGCGATGGGTGTTTTCTCAATGCCGCGGATGAGGAGTTCCCGCGGCCGCCTCTCTTTCCTGGGTCCACTTCGACGGCAGTCCACGGGCTCTGGGAGTCGCTCCAACAGTCGCTCTTGACTCACAGCCCCGCACCCGCCCCTACGCGCCACGACACGTCAACCCGTCAGCAGATACTCGGCAAATATCATCGTCACCGCTGCGATGCGCGCAAGCACGCGCCCGTGCACCACCGCGTTGAAGCCCGAGGTGCCGCTCTGGTCCGCCATCAGGGTGCCCTCAAGGACGCTGTTTGCCCCGAGCGTGCCGGATGAGCCGACCTGCCAGAAGACATTCCTGGCTTGGGTGCCGTTTGCGAGCAAGACTTTGGTGCCCGCGCCGCTGATGAATGTTGTGCCCATCTGGAAGATGAAGACGGCATCTGACTCGCCCCGAGCATCGAGCGTGAGTGAGAGCGTGGTGATCGAGTAACCGGCGGCTGACGTGTAGAGGCCCGGGTTCAGGGTCCTGCCGCCCAACTCGGCGGTCGTCAGAATCGAGGAACCGTCAGCGCACGGCGTGCGGCTTTGGGCATCGAGAATGGCGGTCGTGAGGGAGGCGATGGCGGCTGCGGAAACTGCGGCCGATTGGAAGGCCGCCGCTGTCCCGCCGTCCTGCACAACGATGAGGGGACCCGTCACGGAGACGCCTGGATGGAAGGGGTGAGAGGGGGGGGGTTGTGAGAGAAGACGTGCGGGAGAGGGAGGGAGAAAGGGGAGGCGTGCGTGCGTGCGGGGGGGAGGAAGCGGAATTGCGAGCGATCCCAAAATAAAGAAGTTTTCCGTAGTGGGTGTGGGGGGAGGGCGCGAGAGTGGAGGGGGGGTGTAACAGCCACCCTTGCGAGTGTCCAGAAAGGAGTTAGCACGAAGGGTGCTATATGTCAGGACGAGCCAGTGGCTTGACATCTCGAGATCCGACCCTTTAGATCCCTCTCTGGTTAGAAAGCAGAGCGGGACCTCACACTTGCTCTCCTCCGATTGAAGGCCCAGTGGCTAAGCCTCGACAGGTCGAGCAAGGCCAGTCACAGGGCGTCAGCGAGGGCGAGGAGGGCGTGTAAGCGAGGGAGGAGGGGGGGCGTGAAGGAGAGGGCATTTACGAGGGATGGGAGGGGGCGTGGGCAAGGGAGGGGAGAGAAGGCAGGAGGCGTGCTCCCCTCGAGGGTCCCAGTGTCAGGTTTTTGTCGCCGCCGAAAGCGTAACACAACGGGAGCACCTAGACCTTGAGTACAAACACAGGACCCAAAAAGGCTACAGCCAGCGAGGCGAGCACACACAGCCCCCCAGCACAGTCCCCGTTGTGGCAAACCGCAAAGAACTACTACCCCACACGGTTCTGAGAGCCAAGTGCAGCAATGCAAGCCCATGTCCACACTCGACATACACTGAGGCGGCACGCCCCTAGTCTTAGTTGACGACCCCCCTGTTGTTCGGGAACAACGTTTTTGATGACATTTTCGTTTGCATGGCACGAGAGCTGTGGTTGGTCGATTGGGACATGAAGTGGTGGGCAGACAAGTTACAGTTCTGGCTATCCGATAATGGTCATAGATTTTTCAAATTCGAATCCAGGCGCTTACAATGGGCGCAAGAAGTTTGTGTTTTCAGGCAAATCTGGAATTAAAAAACAATTGTTTGCCACAGCCTTAAACCTACCCAACCCCCCGGCTTAGAGCCCGAGGTTAACTAGAGGCCTAGGCCACTACTCAAGGCATCTGTGGCTGAAAGGACTGGCACTGGCAAGCTCGGCACCACACCATTGGGGCTAAACAGCAGATTTTGCACCCCGCAGAGATGCGCCTTTGGCAGCCAAATGTGCATTCCATGGCACTGAGGGCGCATCCTGGCTCCCCACCATCCGTGGCTCCTCCAGCCTGTTGGTGGGGGTACATGCAAGTCATTTATGCTGTATGGGGGCCTCATATGTAATCTGGTGGGTTATGGGCATTGATTCATAATTTTATCACACTTTCCCCACACTTTGGGCCACACCATAGCGCCCAGCAGCTCTCTGACGTCCTCCCATGCAATCTAGGTCATTCCCACATCAACTCCAGGTTTTGAATTACACTCGGCCTGCCCCCTGCTAACGTGCCGCACCTGGAAATACTCCGAGCAGCCCTAGGATGACCGACGTACCGGCCGAAGTGACGGCTGCTCCCGCCAGCACTACGAAACAGTTGGCCTTGCCGAGGAACACCCCATGCTGCGCGCACCCAACAAGGGGGGCGGCGTCCGGGGCGCACAGGTCGCCCGTGAAGGGGGCGTGCGGGGCGCATGTGTGAGGGTGACGCCGGCGGCGGCAGCGGATTGCTCCGCGCATTCTCTTAAGATGACGTTGGCGAGGGCAGCATCCGTTGGGCCGGAGGGGAGAGGCTGGGTGGGGGAGGTGCGGGACTGGGAGGGAGAGGAGAGGGCGGGAGCGGGCTCGGCGGGAGAGGGCTCGGAGGGGGAGAAGGGCTCGGAGGAGGGGGAGGGGAGGGGGAGGGGAAGGGCTGGGAGGAGGGGGAGGGGAAGGACTGGGTGGCGGTGGCGAGGGACTGGGAGGGGGCGGTGGCGACGGACACGCGTCAGCATAGTTCTTGATCACCACGCTCGCCCACGCCGTGGCAGCGAACGAGCCGCACATGTTGACATTGTTGTTGGCCGTCAGGCGAGCCATCGCGGCCATGTGGGGCGTGCCGCTCATCCAGACCACAGGGATGGTGGAGACGAACGCGTTGTCGCTCAGGTCCATGCGCTGCAGGGACGCCAACGTCTGCCACGCAACAGACAGCGAGCTCGACAGCAGGTTCTGGCTCAGGTCGACCACAGTCAGCCCCGTCAGCACGCTCCAAGCCAGGGGCAAACTGCCAGTCAACCTGCAGCGCACGGAAACGAGGCACACGTCAGCAACCACCACCACAACAAGTATCAAGTAACACTGGGGTTCCAGCTAAGCAGGCTACTCTTCTACTAGAGTCTAGCCGCTCCCGCCGGCTAGACTACCCCAAACAACGGTCTCTGAGAGACATATCTGGCAAGGAGGGGACCTTCCTCAGCGTCACAGTAGTGGCCTTAAGACCACGTGGCCACAAGCTTGTGGCCACCACCACAACAAGTACTCGCAACATCAGGTGCAGGAAAGCAACCCCGCATGGCCTAGGAGCTGAAGCGATGTGCGCCGGGGGGGGGCGGGTGCATGGGGCCACTGTGGCACATGCATGGTGCATGTGCATGGGCGCAATGAGTGCATGCGTACGCTCCCACAGTGGCGCCTGGGAGCCCCTCGCTAGTCCCAACTTGCAACCCCGAACACACCACACGTCTTGGGGACATAAGTACTAGGTATGTGGCCCGGGGGGGCCTCCAGTCATCCTGGAACGCGTTCCCAGGGGTAGAATCTGTGTGTGTGCTAATTTGCCCCACTCGTCTCTTGTCGGCCCCGTCAGCCCACCTCAGTTCAAAGTCAAATTGTAGGAGGTGTGGAACACTCACCGCAAAACCAAATATACCACTGGAAGAACCTGAGAACCAGCCTTATGAGACTGTCCCCATATTTTTCAGGAACCCAGTATTGAGAGAGATGTGGGGGTGTAAACCCATGTGTGTTCTAATTTGCCCCCTGTCCTCATAATGCATGAGTGCATAACGGTCGTGCATGCGGATGTGCACGCGCGTGCAAGCCTCTTGCACACCCACATGCATGCCCCCCAAAACAGCCCCCCAACGCAGCGGGAAGCCGTACTATGTTCGCTAAGTACACAGCTCCTGGGCTTTCTGTACCAGCAGGCAGGGGGTGGAGGCACGGCCCGCGGCCTTGGCCTCAGGCATGCACATCCACATGCATGCATACTGTGCTTGCAACGCAGATGCCAACTCACTTGTTGCTACCCAGGTTCAGCGACGTCAGCGACGTTAGCATGGACCAGGTCACAGGAAGCGACCCGCTGAACGAGTTGCTCGCAACAGACACCGACGTCAGCGTGTGCACCCAGCGGAGGCTGACGGGGAGGGAGCCAGTAAGACCGAGCGAGCTGATGTCCAGCGCAGTGGGCACGCCACCTGGGCTGCACGTCACGTAGGCCCAAGCGGGGCTGCAGGGGTCCGATGCGGCAGAAGATTAAGTGCTGAAAGAAGTCGTGCTGGGGTTGGTCACCAACAGCTCCTGCCTCACCTGGTACAGCGCCACGCCGTCGGCCGGCGGGCTGGGAGGGGGAGGGGAGGGGCTTGGCGGAGGGGGAGAAGGGC
>VFSX01000556.1:0-14019 GCA_016618255.1 Chlamydomonas sp. UWO 241 | reverse complement strand
GGCTGGGTGGGCGAGGCGAGGGTCTCGGAGGGAGAGGAGAGGGCGGGAGAGGGGGGGAGGGGCTCGACAGCAAGTCGATCACAGTCAGCCCCGTCAGCACGCTCCAAGCAAGGGGTAAACTGCCAGTCAACCTGCAGCGCACGGAAACGAGGCACACGTCAGCAACCACCACCACAACAGGTAACAAGTAACACGGGGGTTCATGCTGAACAGGCTTCTCTTTTACTACAGATCACCCGCCGTTAGTAGAGGACCTTCCTCAGGGTCACAGCCACCACATCAACAAGAACTCGAAACAGCAGGCGCAGGGAAGCAACCCCGCATGGCCACATGCATGCCCCCCAAAACAGCCCCCGGCGCCCCCAACGCATCAGGAAGCCATATTATGTTCAATAAGTACACAGCTCCTGGGCTTTCTGCATCAGCAGGCAGGGGGCGGAGGCATGTCCCGCGTCCTCGGCCTCGCAGGCATGCACATCCACATGCATGCTCGGCTCGCGCATGCATACTATGCATGCTATGCAGATGCCAACTCACTTGTTGCTACCCAGGTTCAGCGACGTCAACGACGTCAGCAAGGACCAGCTCACTGGAAGCGACCCGCTAAACGAGGTGCTCGCAACAGACACAGACGTCTGTGTGCGCACCCAGCGGAGGCTGGCGGGGAGGGAGCCAGTAAGACCGAGCGAGCTGATGTCCAGCGCAGTGGGCACGCCACCTGGGCTGCACGTCACGTAGGCCCAAGTGGGGCTGCAGGGGTCCGATGCGGCAGACGACCAAGTACTGAAAGAAGTCTTGATGGGGTTGCTCACCAGCAGCTCCTGCTTCACCTGGCACAGTGCCACGCCGTCGGCCGGCGGGCTGGGAGGGGAAGGGGAGGGGCTTGGCGGAGGGGGGGAAGGGCTCGGAGGAGGGGGAGAGGGCACGTGCGGGGAGGGGACGGGCAGCGAGGGGGAGGGGGAGGGGAGGGACTTGGTGGAGGATGGGGACTCGGTGGGGGGAAGGGAGAAGGAGGTTCGGGGCTCGGGGGCGGGGTGAAGGGCGAGAGAGCGCTCGGAACGAGTGGAGAGGGCAGGAGAGGGCTCGGAGGAGGTGGTGTATGTGAGGGATTTGGTGGGGGAAGGGGGCTCGGCCGGGGTAGGAGAGAGGGTGGGGGGAGAGAAGAGGGTGGATTGGGGCTCGAGGTGGGAGAGAGGGCGAGAGAGCGCTCGGAGCGAGTGGAGGGGGCGGGAGAGGGCTCGGGGGCAGGAGAGAAGGCGGAAGAGGATTTTTAGCAACGGGAGAGGGTGGCAGAGGGCTCGGGGGCAGGGGAGAGGGCGGGAGAGGACTCTGAGCAAGGGGAGAGGGCGGGAGAGGGCTCGGGGGCAGGGGAGAGGGCGGCAGCGGGCTCGGGGGCAGGGGAGAGGGCGGGAGAGGCCTTGGGGGCAGGGGAGAAGGATGCAGAGGGCTTGGGGGCATGGGAGAGGGTGGGAGAGGGCTCGGAGTGAGGGACGGGGGCGGGAGCGGGCTCAGGGGTAGGGGAGAGGGCGGGAGAGAGTTCTGAGCAAGGGGAGAGGGTATGAGAGGGCTCGGGGGCAGGGGAGAGGGCGGGAGACGGAGCGGGGGCAGGGGAGAGGGTGGAGAGGGCTTGGGGGCATGGGAGAGGGTGGGAGAGGGCTCGGAGTGAGGGGGGGGGGGCGGGAGCGGGCTTGGGGGCAGCGGAGAGGGCGGGAGAGGATTTGGAGCAAGGGGGGAGGTTGGGAGAGGGCTCTGAGCAAGGGGAGAGGGTGAGAGAGGGCTCAGGGGCAGGGGAAAGGGCGGGAGCAGGCTTGGCGTAAGCGGAGAGGGCTGGAGAAGGCTCGGGGGTAGGGGAGAGGGTTGGAGAGAGCTCGGGGGCAGGGGAGAGGGCGGGAGAGGGCTCGGCGGCAAGGGAGAGGGCGGGAGAGGACTCTGAGCAAGGGGAGAGGGTGGGAGAGGGCTCGAGGGCAGGGGAGAGGGCGGGAGAGTATTCTGAGCAAGGGGAAAGGGCGGGAGAGGGCTCGGAGCAAGGGGATAGGGCGGGAGAGGGCTCGAAGTGAGGGGAGAGGGCGGGAGAGGGCTCGGGGGCAGGGGAGAGGGCGGGAGAGTATTCTGAGCAAGGGGAGAGGGTGGGAGAAGGCTTGGTGGAAGGGGAGAGGGCGGGAGAGGGCCCGGGGGCAGGAGAGAGGGCGGGAGAGGATTTGGAGCAAGGGGAGAGGGTGGAAGAGGGCTAGGGGGCAGGGGACAGGGCGGGAGAGGGCTCGGGGGCAGGAGAGAGGGCGGGAAAGGATTCTGAGCAAGGGGAGATGGCGGGAGAGGGCTCGGGGGCATTGGAGAGGGTGGGAGAGGGCTTGGGGGCAGGGGAGAGGGCAGGAGAGGGCTCGGGGACAGGGAAGAGGGCGGGAGAGGGCTCGGAGTGAGGGGAGAGGGCGGGAGAGGACTCCGGGGCAGGGAAGAGGGCGGGAGAGGGCTCGGAGTGAGGGGAGAGGGCGGGAGAGGACTCCGGGGCAGGGAAGAGGGCGGGAGAGGGCTCGGAGTGAGGGGAGAGGGCGGGAGAGGACTCCGGGGCAGGGAAGAGGGCGGGAGAGGGCTCGGAGTGAGGGGAGAGGGCGGGAGAGGGCTCGGGGGCAGGAGAGAGGGCGGGAGAGGATTTGAAGCGAGGGGAGAGGGTGGGAGAGGGCTCGGGGGCAGGGGAGAGGGCGGGAGAGGACTTTGAGCAAGGGGAGAGGGCGGGAGAGGGCTCGGGGGCAGAAGAGAGGGCGGGAGAGGATTCTGAGCAAGGGGAGAGGGCGGGAGAGGACTCTGAGCAAGGGGAGACGGCGGGAGAGGGCTCGGGGGCAGGAGAGAGGGTGGGAGAGGATTTGGAGCAAGGGGAGAGGGTGGGAGAGGGCTCTGAGCAAGGGGAGAGGGTGAGAGAGGGCTCGGGGGCAGGGGAGAGGGCAGGACAGGGCTTGGGGGCAGGGGAGAGGGCGGGAGAGGGCTCGGGGGCAGGGGAGAGGGCGGGAGAGGATTCTGAACAAGGGGAGAGGGCGGGAGAGGGCTCGGGGGCAGGAGAGAGGGCGGGAGAGGGCTCGGAGGCAGGGGAGAGGGCGGGAGAGGACTCGGGGGCAGGGGAGAGGGTGGGAGAGGGCTTGGAGGCAGGAGAGAGAGCGGGAGAGGGCTCGGGGCAGGGGAGAGGGCGGGAGAGGATTCTGAGCAAGGGGAGAGGGCGGGAGAGGACTCTGAGCAAGGGGCGATGGCGGGAGAGGGCTCCGAGCAAGGGGAGAGGGCGGGAGAGGGCTCGGGGGCAGGGGAGACGGCTGGAGCAGGCTCGAGGGCAGGGGAGACGGCGGGAGAAGGCTTGGGGGCAGGGGAGAGGGCGGGAGAAGGCTCGGGGGCAGGGGAGAGGGCGGGAGAGGGCTCGGGGGCAGGGGAGAGGGCGCGAGAGGATTCTGAGCAAGGGGAGAGGGTGGGAGAGGGCTCGAGGGCAGGGGAGATGGCGGGATCGGGCTCGGGGGCAGGGGAGAGGGCGGGAGTGGGCTCGGAGCCAGGGAAAGGGGGGGGAGCAGGCTCAGGGGAAGGAATGCGACGGCCACTGGAGATGGAGATGGAGGGGTGGGCAAGAGAGAGGGAGGAAAGGAGGGAGGGGGGGAGAGAGGGGGGGGAGTGTGCGTGGGAGCGGGAGACGGAGGGGCGGGCGGGGGCGATGGAGGGGGGCGCGGGTACGGAGGGCACGGCGTTGAAGCGAGCGTCGCCTGAAGCCCTGTGAGAGTGAGGTTAAGTGTGAGCGAGCCGTTGGGCAGCGCCACGACCCTCACGTTTGCGTTGGCGGGCAAGGAGCGGAGCAGCGCGACGACGCCGTCGACGTCGGGCGTCGCCAGGTCGGTCGCGGGGGGGATGAGCGCGCCCGCCACAACGAGCGGTGCCAGCGTGCCGGGCGTGACCAGCGCGCGGTCGATGCGCACCTGCCGGAGGATGCAGCAGATGGGAGCGGGTAGGTTGTGAGTTAGGAGAGACTAGCGTTACACATCCACTGCCGGCGGTCACAATCAGTTCCAAAGTTCCTGCGGGCCTATTTGACAGCAGGCACAAGGCCCACCCAAAGGTCGAGCTACAAAAGTAGCTCACAGCAGCGCCACCCCACACTAGGTGGTGGGCGCCAAGCAGCAGCAGAGGCCATAGGCACCTCACCAGAGCCCCTCCTAGGAGGGCCTGGGGCATATCAGCACAGGTGCACCCCCCCTCCCCCCCCCCTAATCTGCACAGCTTCAGTCCAGAAGGGATCAGCTGCTGAACAGCAGAGTGTACCAAATTGACCCTCACTGCTGGTACTTCCACAATGTTGGTCACTTTTGTTCAGTGTTGGTACTATGCTCTTGGTCGCTGCACGTGCGACGCTGCTTGGGTTTTAGGCTCAAGTTTTTGGGTCTCTGGGGCTTGGGGCTCCTGGTTAAGGGGTTTAGGGCTTGTGTTCAGGTTTGGGGCTTTGGGGTGAAAGGTTCCATTCAGTGGTGTCCTTAGAGCCCCCACAGCCCCCGCAGCCCCCGCAGCCCTCGCAGCCCCTGCTGTATGGGCAAACCGGGGAATGTGGGGGGAAACTGCAGGGGCGAATCGTGGGAGTTTCGCTCTGAAAAGTGTGAAAATGGCAATTTTTGCATTTCCCCGCCAGGAAATTGCCTCGTTGCAGGGGAAATTCGGCATATTACCTCATATGTCACGGGGGCAAGCAAAAAATGATCGGGTTCTTTTTTAGGGAACCTGAGGGAACCTGAGGGAACCACTGGTTTCGTTGCGTACCTGGGAGACAACGATGTGAACCTGGGTTAAGGGTTTGGGGAGCAGGGGTTGAGGTTTTGGGGGTTGTATGTAGGGTTTGGGGTTTGCATTTCGGGGTTGAGGGCTTCGGGTTCAGGGCCTTGGCTTTGGTTAAGGGTTTTGATGCTCACCTGGGAGACGACGATGTTGAACACACGCGCGTGCTCGGTGGCTACACACAGGTAATGAATTCGGCCAAAACCATGGAGTGTGCGGCGGGAGAACATCTGCCGTGTGGGGTGCGTACCTCCCAGTCAGGGGAGGCAGGGTGTGGGGACTGGGTTTTGATGCTCACCTGGGAGACGGTGAGATTGAACACGCGCGCGTGCTCGGTGGCCACGAGCGACCTGAACGCGTCCTCGTTGGACGCCGCGAGCGCGGGGTCGACACCCGTGATCTCGGTAGAAAACATGAGCTGCGAAAGCCCTGTTCCAAGCAGCCCAGCGCCCTCGATCGCGTACATCGCGGAGAGCTTGCTGGCGACTGCGCGAATCGCGTCGGATGGGATGAGCACATGCACGAGCAGGCCGGCGCTCCCCCGGTCCTCGATCCGAACACCGGAGTCGGCCTGCATCGCCTGAACGTTGGCCGTGAGCGCGTTGAGCGTGCCCGTCTGGTCTGCCACGAACAAGCCGGTGACGACGATGGGCGTTGCCGACGTCGTGTCGACGATGACTTCGCCGATGTCGATCGTGGACGGGTCGATGCCGAAGATGACGGCCAGCTGCTCTCTCAGCAGCCGCTTGAACTCGTCCGGGTTGTTGAACGCGAGATATGGGTCCAACGTTTCTCCCGTAAGGGATGTCTGGGAGGGGTGCAGGGCGGGGGGGGGGAGGCAGAGAGAGGGCAATGATGGTGATGTAAAATCTAGGCGGGAGGGGCGTGCGTTAGGTGGGGGGCGACCGGCCGCCAGGGTCATCTGGTGGATGGCAGAGGGATGGGCAGTGATGGCATAGGCTGGTCAAATGCGAGGGGCGTGCGTGTGGTGGGTGGTGATGGCGACCGGTGCACTACTCGAGTGGGTGCTGCCCCAGTGGCTCACCTCGTAGCTCAGGCTCTGCATGCCAGTGCCAAGCAGCCCCGCGCCCTCGATGGCGTACAACGCGCTGTCAGCACCAGTGTCGCTGCTGCCCCGCGTGAGCAGGACCGCTGGGACGACAGCTGCGGCCGCGATTGTAAGCAGCACCAGCACCAGGATCGTGAGGCAGCACGGTGTGACCGCGAGGCCGCAGCAGCGGCGCCGCTAATTCTCCGCGTCCTCCTCCTCCACGTGGGTTTTTTTGGCTCCGGGGGGGGAGCCGTCGGGAAGCCAGCGCCCGGCCGTGCTGCCACTGGGTTGTGCACCTCACCACCGCCGTAGTAGCCAGACGACGGGCCAGCTTTGCCAGCCATCGAGGCATACACCTGGGGCGGTGAGCGGCCATGGATCCCGGGCTGAAGCAGGCCGCCATGGAACGCGGGCTGCGGCAGCAGCGGGACGGGAAACCCTCCCGCCATCATCATCGGTGGCTGGCCGTCATCCCAACCCTCGGCCGCAGCGGCCGCATCCGCGCACACGTGCATCGGAGCCACGTTGCCGCCGCCGCCGCCGCCGCCGCCGCCGCCGCCGCCGCCGCTGCCCAGCGCATCCAAAGGGCCGCCCCAGGCGCTCGTGCGGCGAGAGTTTGGGCGCAACACCGGGTCTATGTCCTCGGGCTCGTCGCTCTGCAGGTGCCAGTCGATGAGCTCGGCGCACCGGGGACGCCGTCGTGGTCGGCGGTGGGCGTCGCACATCCAGTCGCGTGGGCGTCGATGTCGCCGCCCCATGCAGTGCGGCCGTGCATCAGGTCGCCGCCCCATGTAGTGCGGCCGTGCATCAGGTGCTGGCTCAACTCCGTGGAGGGCAGGTCCACCACGTCCGCGGCCGCGGCAGGACCGACGCCGCTGACGTGCAACCGGGCCGACTCCGCCTTGGTGGCGCTCAGCGTCAGGGGCGTGACGGCGCCAGACATGGAGCCCTCTCGCACGCGCGGCATCCACAGCGATTTGATCAGCGTATTGACCTGCACCGCGCCCGCACCCCACGCGGGGCGCGCCTGCCCCGTAGCAGCAGCGGGCGCCTGTTGCGACAGCGTCGACGGGCCGAGCGGCGAGTTGCCGGCGGTCGTGCGGCGATGGCGCGGCGGCGTCAACGGCGGTTTAAGTTCGCTGCCGCCGGCGCAAGGCTGTTGCGACGCGCCAAGCGGCATGTTGCCGGTGGTCGTGCGGCGATGGCGCGGCGGCGTCGGCGGCGGTTTAAGTTCGCTGCCGCCGGCGCAAGGCTGTGGCGACGCGCCAAGCGGCGAGTTGCCGGCGGTCGTACGGCGATGGCGTGGCGGCGTTGGCGGGGGTTTAAGGTCACTGCCGCCGGCGCGAGGCTGTCGCGATGCTGATGCAGACCTTTTGAGACCGAACGCGGCGTGCGCGGAGAGAGCGCCGCCTTGGCTCACCGCGCGGCTTCGCGCGACGCCAACATCGGCCGACTCGGGGCGGGGCACAGGCGAGCCGGGCAAGCCCTCTGGCAGGGCCGTTGGCCCGTCGCAGCCGCTCCATGCGTATGCCTCAGGGCTGGGCTCAAAGCCCACGGTGCAGGTGCCGGCAGGTGCAGGCGATGTCGGCCCGCTGCTGGCGCAGGCCCCTTCGATCCTCGACATTGACCTCGAAGACTCGAGGCGAAACCGTGCGGCAGCCTGGCGCAGGCGTTATTGCTTCGCGACGGCCACGTGCGTGTCGGGCTGGACGTCCCTGCGGTCAGCATGCAGTGCGTGTGCGCGTGTGCTCGTGTGCGCGTGTGCGCGTAAGCGCGTAAGCGTGTGTGAGCGGTCACTCACTGGCTCTGCGCCTGGTGGAAGGGGCTCGAACTCCAGTCGGTGCGATCCAATCGGCGAAGAGACGTGCGAGCCACCCAGAGGAGGCTGCCCTGCGGCGGCTGCGGTTGTGACTGAACTGTGCTGACCTGCTGACCAGCTGAACTGAGCTGGCTGCTCACCTGCTGATCTGCTGACCTCGTACCACGCCGCACGGACCCCAAACTGTCCTCAGATGGATCCATGCCCCTGCTGCAAAGAAAACTCTAAGCTGCTGGTATGGGCAACTGGTGCGCACCACCACCAGGCTGCAACTGGAGGTCATGTTGTGACGAGGTCTCCCAGTTCGATGATGATGAGCGAGCGTCTGCGGAGGAGGCATTTGGTGATGGGGGGTAATATTGCGACCAAATCTCTCGCACTAAGGCTGCTGGTCCTAGCATATGCGCACGTGCCCTTGAGACCAGTATCGTGTATGCTAAATAGTCTACCTGGGTAGTGCCAGGCTTTCCACGGTGGCCTCACCTCACTGAGGTGCAGCGAGCGCCGTGCCAGAGCGCGGCTGAGGCACACGCCGCGGAGGGTTGCGTGTTCAGCGGCACAAACGCGGAACGCGTTTGGTTCGTGGCGATATCGCGTGTGGTTCGCGTGTGGTTCACCAAACGCGTCCTGGTGTGGTGCGGCGATATCGTATCTAGGATACGCGCAACACAATATCTATGCAAGGAAGCTGCAAAGGAGCTGCGAGTGGGGGGAGAAGTGTGTCCATCTCACGCGTCTGCTTGGGACAGGGGTGTACGGTAGCTACAAGTGGCCGCGTCACATCCACATCACCTATAAAAGTTGAGGCAGCGTCCGCAACCGCGTTGACGAACACGGCGTTGCATGCCGCAGCATTGAGGGGAGAGAGAAATGATGATGAGAGTGAGAAAGTGTGTGTGTGTGAGAGAGAGAGAGTGTGTGTGTGTGGTCTCTCGCTAGAGACCACACACACACAGAAACTCACCGGATGGTGAGGCCGCCCACTATGACCAGGTGGAACGTGCCAGAGGCGCGGACGGCGGACGCGTCGGGCTCCTCGTGCAGGCCAACGGGAGGGGGTGTTCCATTTTACAGTCATTTGTGACGCACCTCCTGTGACGCAGCGTTTGTGACGTTCGGTTGTGCGCATCCTGCACATCAGGAAGCATTATTGAAGCCCTTTTAGCCCAACCACGCTGCTCCTCCCCTTCCCCTCCCTCTCACTGTACTGCTCCGTACCTCGCTCTGTACTTCGTCCTTCAAGGGCTGACCGACTGCGACCAACACGATCTCAGGCACCAGAATGGCGACACCGCACGCAACGGGCGCCGTCATGGTGCCGCTGACCCAGCCACCAGCCTGGTCCATGACCTGGTCGCAACCCACGTGTGTGATACTTGCACCCACGTGTGCTTCCCGCGGCAACCTTGCCCCGGCCCCGACCCCAGGCGTGAGGCAGGGGCAAACGGTTACGGCCCAGTCCAGTCTCAAAAAGAGACGTCCTTGAGACTAAAAAAGGACGTCCTTTGGTGGCTGACGGACCCAGGTGTCACCAAACAGAGCATGGGCGAGTCGCGAGACGCAGCTGGGGCGACTGCACCCATCTTCCCCCCACACTCCAGCCGCCGCCGTCAATCGAGTCGTGTTACACCCGAAGATTTGCCCGCTTTTTTACAGGCCCGCCCAGCTGCCATCCAGCCGCCCCCCAAGAGCAGCAGCTGCATCAAGATGGCAGTCGGCAGAAGCTGCGCCCCCGCTTGCCGGGGGCGCGCTCGCGCTTGTTGGCCGCCGAGTTGCTTACTGCACACAGTCGGGGCCGGGTAGGTGGGGGAGGGAGTTAGTGACCTGTCTCGCGCAGTGTGTGTTTGGGGGAGGGAGGTGCGGGCGCGCGCTCAAAGACGGGGCCGGGTGGCGTTGGCAGGGGCTGGCAGCGGGGTAGAGCTTGCCCTCGCCTTGTTTTGTCCGGCACATCCGTGACCCCCCACCCGCGCTCCACACGCACGACCGCGGTCCAACGCACTTTGGCTTTCTTCTTCTACCCCCACCCACCCACCCTCGCTCCACACACGACCGCGGTCCAACGCACTTTGGCTTTCTTCTTCTACCCCCACCCACCCACCCTCGCTCCACACACGACCGCGGTCCAACGCACTTTGGCTTTCTTCTTCATGCGCAGCTGGTTGGTGCGGCCGCACTTCATGCGGCGGTCAATCTACCCCGGTACGTGCGTCACCCACGACTGTAAAAATCATCATCATCATCATCATCATCACCCCCCACCCCCCACTCGACCGCGGCCTAACGCACTTTGGCCTTCTTCTTCATGCGCAGCTGGTTCGTGCGGCCGCACTTCTTCTTGCGGCAGTTGATCGCGCGTGGGTGCAGGCGCGCGTAGCACTTGCGGCACACCTTCTTGTCCTGGCGGTACCTGGTGGGGGTGGGGGAGAGGGGGGGTAGGGGGGTGGGTGTGGAGGGTCAGCATGTAGGCAGGCACACCTCAATGTCTGTACCTGACGGTGATGGTGGCGTGTGGGGCGGGAGGGAGGGTCGGCACTTGCGGCAGACCTTTGTCGTGGCGGGTACTGGTGGTGGTCTGTGTGTGTGTGTGTGGAGGGGGTGAGGGGGGGGGGACAGGCAAGTGAATGCAAAGCACAGACCGGTCGTGGCTGCATCCCCCCCCCCCCCCCACCCACCCACGCGGCGACCCGCCTCAAATGCGCCCCACGCCCCTACAACTGACGATGGACTGTAGAGTCGGTGTGTGACGATGCTAACGATGAAGATAGACTACCAAGAGCGGGCAGGCACGCCCCTGCTAGCTTGTCAGTGCCAGTGGCGCGTTGCACGTTGCCCCGCGTCCCCCCCATTCTGTGTTGCAGCCCCCCCCCCCTCCTCCTGTGCACCACCTACTTGCGCGCCAGGGTCAGCAGCGACGGCTCAATGATGCCACCGCGCAGACGCAGCACCAGGTGGAGGGTGGACTCTGCAGGAAGAGGAGGGTGCGGGTGTGTGGGTGCGCAGGTCGAGGGATGAGGGAGGCGCAGCTTCACGAGCACGCCATGCACCGTGCCCTCCCACGCTCTGCTCCTCCCTCGCTGCTTCCGTTTCGTCCGCTGAGCGCACGCTGGCTTGCCATGCATTCTGACATGCTCACGGCCAGGCCATGCAAGGCCATGCGCAGCTCCTCCTGGCACGCTCGCGGCCGCGCATGCATGGCGTGGCGTGGCACATAGCCGCCATGCGGGGCTGCTCATGCGCGACATGCAGCCATGCTCGTCCGGTGCTGCCTCTGCCTCGCTGTCCACCGCCCCCGCCCCGCCACTGACGCTGACGCTACTCCTGGACAACGGACGCGTCAAGCTCGTCCCATGCCATCCCATGCGCTCCTCCTGGAAAGCAGCCGCCGGGTTGCTCCCGACGCCCCCTGCTCCACTCACCCTTCTGGATGTTGTAGTCAGCGAGAGTGCGTCCATCCTCGAGCTGCTTGCCGGCGAAGATGAGGCGCTGCTGGTCCGGGGGGATGCCTATGGCAGGAGGGTGGCACGAGTGAGGCGATGCGTGAGGAGCTGGGCGCGGGCCATGACGCCCCTCCCCCGACGCCCCCCCTTGCGCTCGCAATCCATGTGGAATGCCCCACTCGCATGCATGGTGTTGCGGCGCATGCGCATCCAGGTTGCGCCGCCAGCTGCCCGAGCAACACTGAGCCCTCCCCATGCTCACCCTCCTTATCCTGGATCTTCGTCTTGACGTTGTCAATCGTGTCCGACGACTCCACCTCAAGGGTGATCGTCTTGCCCGTCAACGTCTTAACAAAAATCTTTGCATGGGCACAAAGCAAGTCCATGTGTCAGTCCACCAGTGCGCCCCAAGCTCCAGCCTGCACGTCGCACGAACGCACCTGCATCGTAGCCAATGCCCCCTGCAGTGAGAGGAGGAGCCAACCGGCAGTGGAGCCTTAACAGGGCGGCAGAAGTGGAGTGTGGAGTGTGGCGGGCCTTGTTTTTGCTAGTGATATGATATGATGAGTTTTTACAATTTTGATGATGATGAGTTGTTTACAATCCACTTCTGGCGGTCACGCATACGGTTCCAAAACTCCAGTGGGACTTAGAGAAACAAGGCTCGAGGCCCACAAAAGGTCAAGCTACAAGTAGCCCACGGAAGCGCCATCCACACTTGGTGGCTGGCGCCAAGCAAGCAGCACCACTGTGCAGGCTGCACACCCGGCCCCTCCAATGGCCAGAGGGCGGACCCAAGGTATAAAACCATGAAGGGACCAAAAGCCCTCCCCCAAACCACCGGAAGCGGGGCTAGTAGCACACCCGCCGCAGCACTCTACTCAGCGACCACACCGCACCCGCCACCGCACGCGTGTGGGGCCACCTCCCCTTCAAAAACACCCCCAGAGGGAATGCCATCTAGCAAGCAGGTGCAGGCACCCGCTCGCCGTCAACGACGAGGCGCGCGCGGTGGAACTGCGCCCGCTTCCCCGCAACCTTTGCGGCGAGGAAAGCGGGCCACAGCGCCTGGTGCTGCGCCTCCTCGCGGTCACTGAGGACGTCGAAGACTGCAGTCGAGTCCACGCAGCGGCGCACCTCGTGGCGCCAGCGCACGACAGTGTCGGCCACGGCGTCAGACGCCACGGTGAAGAGCACACGCAGCACACCGCCCCCGCGTTGCTCCACGCCGATGCCCCCGACGGCAGGCTTGGCGTTGAGGAGCGACGCAGACACGACGCCACCATCAGCCGGCTCCCGCCGGCCGGTGCCGCCGTAGAGGAAGCGCACGACATCCGTAGCCAGGCGGACGGGCAGGCTGGTGCCGTTCTCGGCAGCTGCAGCGATCCGCCGCCGCCGCCGTCGCCTCCTCTTCATCCATCCGCCTGCCACCGCCCGCGAGGAACCAGTTGGCGCCGCGTGCCACCGGGATGAACAGCACGAAGCTGCGGCGCAGCGACGTGTCGCCCACACGCGCAGGCAGCCCCCCCCGGCGGGAGGGGCCGCGCGCAGATGCGGCACGCGTGGCGCCCGACGCAGGCCGCTCCGTCCGTTTACAATCCACTCTCTGGCGGGCACGCGTTCGGTTCCAAAGCTCCAGCAGGACTTAGAGGAAGCAGTCCTGAAGACCTGCCAACAGAAAAAAGGGGGGATGCCCCACGGAAGCGCCACCCACACGCGTTGGCGGGCACCAAGCAAGCAGCACCACAGTGCAGGCTCCACACTCAACCCCTCCAGGAAACGGATGGCGGGCCCAAGGTATAAACCCATGAAGGGACCAAAAAGCCCACCCTCAACCCACCGGAAGCGGGGCCGTTGTGCACACCCGCCGCAGCACTCTGCTCAGCTAACACATCACAACGCGCCAGCGCACGCAAGTGGCGCCACCTCCCCTCAAAAGAAACCATCCTCTCAGGGATCTAGGACGTCTTGTTCAGAGTGAGCCCGCCGTCCACTACTCTGCCGTCCACTACTCCAACAAAGGGGTGGGTCGGGCCCACCACACCCGCCCACCCGCGCGGCATCCCGCCGCCCTCAGCAAAGGACGCCAGCGCGTCCCACAGCAAAGGACGCCAGCGCGTCCCACAGATCCATCGTCGCCAGCTCCCCCGCCGCTCAACCGCCACCGAGCGAGCAGGGGGCTGCACACCATCACGCGGGCACGTAATGCGCCACAAGTGGCGGCGGCCTCGCTCCATGGCGTCCACCACAAGCGCTGCCACCACCGCCCACACACCAGCACGCACCCCAGCGGGAGGCTGCAGCAGCCACACCTGGCAGCACGTGATGACCGGCGTAGGAGCAGGGAGGGCAGCAGCAGCCGCCACCACCACCGCCTCCGCACCGGGCACCCCCAGAAGCTGTGCGCACGCCACGCCGTCGCCGGCGGCCCGTCCTCATCACGGCACCACCACCCGCAGGGGCACTCGGGCACGCCTAGTGCAGCCTGCTTGTGAAAACCACTCACCCACAGCCGCCAGATGGGCTCCTTGCGAGCGTTGAGGAGCGGCATCCGCCACAGTGTCGGCATCGCCGCCTCCAGGCCGCGCAGCCCCGCGAAGACCTGCGCGTCGGTCGCGCGGGGCCCCCGTGCGGCCCGTGGTCCAGCGCCAGAGCCGCCTCCACCGTGGCTGCCCGCCGCACTCGCCGCTCGTCCACAACCGCCCGCAGTTGAAGCGCCTCCGCCAGCTTGCACGTCAGTTTCCCCACCACACCCGGGCCGTGCGCAAACCCAACCCATCGGGGCTCGCCCGCGGCGCCGCCCCCCCCCGGGAGGGGAGCAGGTTGGGCAGCTGTGGATCGGAGGCCAGGCCGCCCACGCTGCCAGCCAGCCGGCGTGATGACACTCGGCAGCTTCCACCCAACCAGCTGCAGAATCTCCACCA
>VFSX01000631.1:75000-77534 GCA_016618255.1 Chlamydomonas sp. UWO 241 | reverse complement strand
TCCACATTGCACTCCCCCCCACAGTGATCCCCCCCGCAAGCCGCTTACCGCTCCGGGCCGGATTTCCCGTCTCCCAGAAAACCACCCACACTTGATGATAGAGGGTGTGGAAAGGTGCGTTGGAATGCTCTCACCAAGAGCAGAACAACGGCATGCGTTGCGTGAACACCCGCTATGTGTTGAGCATAGTATGAGCGGTCAAAGTGCTGGATCCGGGAACGCGCCAGCCACACCCCACAGCGACACCGCGCTGCCGCTCTGCTTCGGCACGCGTGCCAGTCAGCCCCTTGAACCTCCCTTTTTGCAAACATCTCTTAAGGGTCGCCCCCTGCTTGACCACCCACCTGCTGCGGCTGCCCCCCACAGCGACACCGCGCTGCTGCTGCTAGGAACGCGTGCCAGCCCGCCCCTTCAACCTCCCTCCCTGCAACCATCTCTAAGGAGTCGCCCCCTGCTTGACCACCCACCTGCTCCGGCCGGCCCCTACAGCGACACTGCGCTGCTGCTGCTCGGCACGCTTGCCAGCCCGCCCCTTCAACCTCCCTCCCTTCAGCCACCCTCCCTGCAACCATCTCTCAAGGAGTCGCTCCCTGCTTGACCACCCACCTGCTCCGGCCGCCCCCCACAGCGACACCGTGCTGCTGCTGCTCGGCACGCGTGCCAGCCCGCCCCTTCAACCTCCCTCCCTTCAACCACCCTCCCTGCAACCTTCTCTCAAGGAGTCGCTCCCCGTTTGACCACACACCTGCTCCGGCCACCCCCCAGAGAGATACTGCGCTGCTACTGCTCGGCACGAGTGCCAGCCCGCCCCTTCAACCTCCCTCTCTTCAACCACCCTCCCTGCAACCTTCTCTCAAGGAGTCACTCCCCGTTTGACCACCCACCTGCTCCGGCCGCCCCCCACAGAGATACTGCGCTGCTGCTGCTCGGAACGAGTGCCAGCCCCCCCGCGGCGGCGCTGCGCTCCGCGCCAGCCCACGCGTGCATGAAGTCTGGCTCTGACGTGACGGCTGCTAGGCAGCTTCCGGCAGACAGCGCCTCGGGCACCTTCGTGTTGAGGAAGATCCAGCGGGGTTCAGGGGGGGGGGGTATCATGTCGGCAGGGGCATGCTGTGCGCCCGCCCACACGTGCATCAAGTCTGGCTCCGACGTGACAGCTGCTAGGCAGCTGTCGGCAGACAGCGCCTCGGGCACCTGGATGTTGAGAAAAGTTCAGCGGGGTTCAGGGCGGGGGGGAGCTATTATTATGCCCGCAGGGGCATGCTGTGCGCCCGCCCACGCGTGAATGAAGTCTGGCTCCGACGTGACGGCTGCTAGGCAGCTGCCGGCAGACAGCGCCTCGGGCACCTGTCGTGTGGTGTTTGGTGTTTGAGGCTTGTGTTGGTTGGGGCACAGGTCTGTTGGGTGCGCCGGTTTCAGCCACGCCCGCCCGCCCACGCTGTGTGCATGAAGTCCGGCTCCGACGTGACAGCTGCTAGGCAGCTGTCGGCAGACAGCGCCTCGGGCACCTGCGTGTTGAGAAAGATCCAGCGGGGTTCAGGGGGGGGGGGGCTATATGAGTATGCCCGCAGGGGCATGCTGTGCGCCCGCCCACGCTGTGTGCATGAAGTCTGACTCTGTCGTGACAGCTGCTAGGCAGCTGCCGGCAGACAGCGCCTCTGGCACCTGGGTTTGGGTGTCAGGTTTGGGGTTACGGCGCTGCCTGTAGGTGCGCCACACATGACTGTTAAATCCATCATCAGGCTTAAGTACGGCTGAGGGGGTGTAGTAACAGTGTTGTAAGGGGGGTGGGGGGTGCGTGACTGCTGCTAGGCAGCTGCCGGCAGGCAGCGCCTCGGCACCTGGCTTGGCGTAAAGCCAGGTTTGGGGTTTAGGCTTAAGTACAGACGATGGGGTGTAGTACGGGTGAGGAGGTGTAGGGGGTGGGGTTTGCGTGACGGCTGCTAGGCCATGAAGTCTGGCTCCGACGTGATGGCTGCAAGGCAGCTGCCGGCAGACAGCGGGCACCTCGGGCAACTGGGTGGGGTGGTTCAGGGTTAAGTAACAGGCTGGGGGGGATGTGCAAAGTACTTAGGGGGTGTAGTCCGCTCCGCGTCCGCCCACGCGTGCATGAAGCCTTGCTCTGACGTGACGGCTGATAGGCAGCTGCCTGCCCTACCACAACCCCAGCGTCTGAGACGCGCAAGTTGGGGCAGTCGTACCGCCTGAGGCGGTCGGCGTGCGCCTCAGGCGGTGGTGGGCGCCTAAGGCGACACCCGAGGCAGTGCCTCAGACGGTCAGCGGTTCGACTGGGGCGGTTTCAGAGCGCCTGAGAAGCCGCCTGATCCGTGCAAGTGAAGGCGCCGCCTGCGGCGCCGCCTCAGGCAAAGGGGATGTGGAAGGGCTGCAGACAGCGCCTCTGGACCTGCAGGAATTCAAATGTCGGGGCTTTTGTTGCTTGGTACTTGTGCTGCTTGCGTTAGTTGGTTGAAGCCACGCATTGCCACGCGCGCAGGGGGCCTGGCTCGGACGTGACAGCCGTGGCACATGGGGCC
>VFSX01000631.1:15000-70000 GCA_016618255.1 Chlamydomonas sp. UWO 241 | reverse complement strand
GGCGGCCAGCAGCAGAGGTCAAGCACGTCGCCGACGTCGGCGAGCAGGCGCTGGTACAGCGCGTAGCGCGCAGACTGCAGCCGCGCGTCGATGCCGGCCGAGGCCTGCGCCAGCGAGGGCAGCTGCGCGACGCCAGGCGCGTAGTACGCTGCACTCTCGAGCGCGGTCGACGTGCAAGCGAGCGCGTCGGTGGCCGACCCGAGCGTGGCGAGGTACTGGTCCAGGGAGCCGGCCGCCCCGGGGTCGGGCGCGCCGTGTGCCATGCCGCCATGCGGCGCGCGCATGGACGCAAGCGCCTGCTCCTGGTCGCCCGCCTGGCCCTCCACCTCCCGCAGTGTGCGCTCCAGCCCGCGCAGCGCCTCAGCCGCCTGCTTGAGGTAGTGGAGGTAGGAGGAGCCGGAGGAGGCCGAGTACAGCGCGGCCAGGAGGCCCTGCACGTCCGCGCCCTCCCCCATGTGACCCATGCCACCACTCCCCCCGCCCGCGTTGCCAAGGTACTCCGCGAACCAGGCCTGGTACTGAGCTTGCTGAGCGCGCAGCGCCTCGAGCTGGTCCGCAGTCGTGGACATACCCCCATGCATCACTGCTGCATCGCCATGCTGCCTCGCATGGGCGTGCATGCCATGCGACTGGGAAACGCCTGTCTCCCCGTCCATGCCACCCAACTGACGCTGGTACAGCTCCTGGTATGCGTAGGTTGGCGCTTGCGCGGGCTCCGCGTGCGCTGCGGCGTAGCCAGATCCGGGCTGCTGCATGCCCTCCAGCGGGGCCCCCCTAGCTCCAAAGAAGGAGGCTTGACCACCAAAGAAGCTCGCTCCTCCTCGCTCCTCCATGAGTTGCCGCAATTCGACCGATCGGTTAGAACTGGGTGTGACCGGTGGTCACACTTGGATGGCCAAAACATTATTTGATGATGATGATGAGAGTTTTACAATCCACTTCTGGCGGTCACACGTACGGCTCCAAAGCTCCAGTGGGACTTAGAGAAACAAGGCTCAAGGCCCACAAAAGGTCAAGCTACAAGGAGGCGCAGCACCAGGCGCTGTGGCCCGCTTTCCTCGCCGCCAAGGTTGCGGGGAAGCGGGCGCAGTTCCACCGCGCGCGCCTCGTCGTTGACGGCGAGCGGGTGCCTGCACCTGCTTGCTAGATGGCATTTCCTCTGGGGGTGTTTTTTGAAGGGGAGGTGGCGCCACACGCGCGCTGTGGCGGGTGCGGTGTGGTCGCTGAGTAGAGTGCTGCGGCGGGTGTGCTACTAGCCCCGCTTCCGGTGGTCTGGGGAGGGCTTTTTGGTCCCTTCATGGTTTTATACCTTGGGTCCGCCCTCTGGCCATTTGAGGGCTGGGTGTGCAGCCTGCACAGTGGTGCTGCTTGCTTGGCGCCCGCCACCAAGTGTGGATGGCGTTACCGTGGGCTACTTGTAGCTTGACCTTTGGTGGGCCTTGAGCCTTGTTTCTCTAAGTCCCACTGGAGCTTTGGAACCGTACGTGTGACCGCCAGAAGTGAATTGTAAAACTCTCATCATCATACAAGTAGCCCACGGTAACGCCATCCACACTTGGTGGACGCCAAACAAGCAGCACCACTGTGCAGGCTGCACACCCAGCCCCTCAAATGGCCAGAGGGCGGACCCAAGGTATAAAACCATGAAGGGACCAAAAAGCCCTCCCCCAGACCACCGGAAGCGGGGCTAGTAGCCCCCCCGCCGCAGCACTCTACTCAGCGACCACACCGCACCCGCCACCGCACGCGTGTGGCGCCACCTTCCCTTCAAAAACACCCCCAGAGGGAATGCCATCTAGCAAGCAGGTGCAGGCACCCGCTCGCCGTCAACGACGAGGCGCGCGCGGTGGAACTGCGCCCGCTTCCCCGCAGCCTTGGCGACGAGGAAAGCGGGCCACAGCGCCCGGTGCTGCGCCTCCTCGCGGTCACTGAGGACGTCGAAGACAGCAGCCGACGGGTCCACATCGCGCAGGTTGCGGCGGGAGCGCACGATGATGAGAGTTTTATTGCTCGTAGTCAGCTCGTAGCCAGCCAGCTACTACTATAGACAACTAGTAGTAGTAACTCCTTGTAGTAGTGCCTCCAGCGACGACAGTGTGTATACAGTATTGCCTCATTTTCAATCATTTAACCAACTTAATCAGTTAATCAGGCCGCGAGCAGGCCGCGAGCAGGCGGGGTGGCAGTTACTGAGTCAGGTGGCAGTAAATAAGTTTGGTGGCAGTTACTAATTCGTCTCCCCAGACTCCCACACAGCAGTTCCTAAGCAGTTACTAAGCACTGGTGACCAAGCAGTTACTGCTATTAAGCGGTTACTTAGGAGTTACTATGAAGCGGTTACTAAGCAGTTACTACGCAGCAGCAGCAGCAGCAGCAACGCAGCGCCAAGCCGTAGTAGATGCAGCAGCAGATAGAAGCTACAGCAGCCAGCGGCACGCCCCCCTCCTCCCTCCTTGCGCCAAGCACGAGTTCCGCAATGCGGCGAGGCAGCGCCGCCGCAGAGGCAGGCGCGAGTGCATGCGCGCCAAGGGTCTCCATCCCGATCGGAAACGAAAAAAAGCGCGCCTGGAGGTCGCGCCCCCGATGTTCTTGGGAAGGGTGCTTTCAGGAAAAAAAAATGTTGTGCGGAGGCCTGTGCGGAGGCGAAATTTTCGGGAAACGTGTGAAATCGTCAATTTCGCACTGTTCCGAAGCAGGGGGTTTAAGCGATTTGTCGGGCTGCAGTCCGAAATCCCGACAAAACCGGGAAACCCTCTGGGGGAAAAACTTAAGGGTGACTGACCCCAAGGAAACCCCTGGTGCACGTGGAAAAACATGGGATCTCCGTGGGTTCCGATGAGGTGGGCGCTGTGCCACACTCCTCGACGATCGCGTTGGGCGGCATCGCCGCTCCGCACACACGCTCCCCACCATCAACCACCCCTTCATTCAGTCCCACAGCGCTAGCACGCCTGACATGTATGAGCATGTATGTGAGGTAGGCGTGTCCCTCCTGCCCCGTGCACTTCCGGCCTCCCCCACCCCTCCACGAACACACAGGATCAAATTCGAATCAACTCCAGTGGCGGGCGCTGTCGGCTGCCCTACCAAAGTATCAACGTCTGATCCGCGCAAGTGATTGCGGTCAGAACGTCTGAGATGGTCCAGGGTGCGCCTCAGGCACTGGTGGACGCCTGAGGCTGTCCGGGTGGCGCCTGAGGCGATCGTGGGTGCGCCTCAGGCGGCGCCTCAGGCGGTCGGAGCGCCTGAGGCCAGCCTGAGGCGCCGCCTGATCCGCGCAAGCGAATGGGACGGCGCCTCAGGCGTTGTGAATGTGGCAGGGCTGTGCAGCCGCTGACACGCACACACACATCCACACCAGGCGCGCGCGGCGGTCAGGGCAGCAGCTGCCACGATCGTCAGCACAGCGGCCGGAGCTGTCGAATCTGCAGTCTGTGTGCTGCTGCTGCATCCTCGGCAGGGCCCTTGTCAGCTGCGAGTGCTCATGGCTGTCAATGTGTGTGTGTGTGTGTCGTATGTGTGTGTGTGTGTGTGTGACTGGCCTAGCGCGGCCGAACCCCGTTCGAGGTGTGCCAGGGCTGGAACCCGCCCGACCCTCTGTCGTCTGTCAATCCCAGGCCCACGACTGGAAAGCCCAACGTCGACGCAGCGGAGCACTCTAAGTTGGTGCTTGACGGCATCAAGCAAGCCCGCGAGTGCTTGCTCGTGGCACAGGAGCGCCAGTCGGCCTCAGTAAATAAGTCGCGCCGCGACGTCACCTTCAAGGTTGGGGACCGAGTTCTCCTGTCAGCTGACCACGTCAGAACTGTCCTTCCAGCTACCGCCACTGCCAAGCTCATGCACCGCTTCCTCGGTCCCTTTCGCGTGGCAGCTGTGATCAACAGTCTGGCTTACAAGCTGGACCTTCCCGCGTCCTACCGGATGCACCCGGTCATCCGCATCTCTCATCCCAAACAGTACCACGATGGAGAGTCTCAGTTCGAGTGGCGTACGGAGTACGCCAAGGCCCCTCCTCCCGACGTCATCGAGGGAGAGGAGCACGTCCACGTTGATTCGTTCCTCGGTTTCAAGATTGTCAAGTCTACGTCCAAGACCCTGTCCCACCTACAGTTCTACGTTAAGTTCACAGATGGCGAGAAGCTCTGGAGGCCTGCCGCCGACCTCAAGTTCGACATGCCCAAGCACTACGCTACCCTGGTTAAGAGGCTGGAGCGCCACACCAACCAGACTGTCCCAGACGACCCCCGAGGCGGACCGCAGCTTGGAGTCAAGCGGGCGGGCCGCAAGGCAGAGTGACCACCGGACGGTGTCCTTTGTCAGATTTCCTGTGCCTGAATAAGGCTGGCACGCTCATGCGTGTTACAACTGCCTGCCTAGATGGATTGCTGGGTGGGTGGGTCGTTTCCAGCTGGTTGTGTCACGCTGTGACCCTTACCTTGCTGCGCGCACCAGACGCACCGAAACCACGAATGCTGGTAGGATCAGAGCGCGCAACGCAGGGGGAACGGAGGGGACGAAGACTACGGACCGGAAGACACTCCTCGAAGTAGCAGCAACCCGCTGTTGCTCTCGACGTATCACGGAACGGCTGACTCACAGCCGCGGACAGACAATCAGAACTTGCTTGGCGTAACACAACTCCAGCCAAGAAGGCCGAGGAGGACTGAGAGATCTCTCTTGAGCCTCTCATCCCCACACTAAGTAACTCCTGTAACTCCTACAATGCCAACGTTGCAACGCGTGCGCAACGTTTGACCTCCCGGGCTGTAACAGTGTGCATGTGTGTGTGCGTGTGTGCGTGTGCGTGTGTGTGTGTGTGAGTGTGTGTGTGTTTGGTCGCGCTGTGCCAACCTGTTCTGCCACCTGTCCACCACACACCCTCGCCGCGGCTGCCCATCAACCCCTCCTGATCAATAAGACTGCATGGCGCCATCGCACAGAAGATCATTGCATCATCACATGAGAGGATGCGAGCTGTTTGTCGACGGGGCACATGGTGAACAAACTAAGAGAGAGAGAGAGAGAGAGAGATGATGATGATGATGAGAGTTTTACAATCCACTTCTGGCGGTCACACGTACGGTTCCAAAGCTCCAGTGGGACTTAGAGAAACAAGGCTCAAGGCCCACAAAAGGTCAAGCTACAAGTAGCTACAAGTAGCGTGCTCAGGATAGGGTCGGGTGGAGAGCCGTGGTGTACGGTCCGGCTGCCCCTCAGGCGCCGGCCTCTCACCCACGGCGGTCAAGTAGATTGGCAAGCGCCACTTGACCCCCTATCCCCTAGAAGCAGTTAGGACCTATTTTGGAGGCGTCGCACAATAGCTCTCCTTTTTGCTCTGGGACTACACGTTGGCAGGCAGCCGGCTGGTGGCTACCGCCCCTCACAAGTAATTGTTAGGGCCAGAACTGGACTTGGGTCTAGGCGGTGGTACTAGGACTAGAGGAAGTCTTTGCTGGAAAGCCAATGTAACTATAACTGTAACAAGTAGCCCACGGTAACGCCATCCACACTTGGTGGCGGGCGGGCGGGCGGGCGGGCGGGCGGGCGGGGAGAGAGAGCATTTTGGTGCACCCCCAGGTGAACACCCTCAGGTGAACACCCCCAGGTGGACAACCTCAACAAAGAGAGAGGTGGGTGGGAGAGAGAGAGTGAGAGAGAGACAGAGAGAAAGAGACAGACAGAGAGAGAGGGAGGGAGTTCGGGTTTACCACTCGCCGCCCGAGGGGGACACCTCGTAGTATTGGGGGTGGCTCGCTATCTGCATCCTGTTGTTCCGGCCGTTGATCCAGTCAGAGAGGGCGTAAATGAACATGGTGACGAGTGCGAGCCTGCTGGCGAGGTCGAGGGAGACCCACACGCTGTTCCTGGTCCTGAGCGCAAGTAGAACGATGGCAAACCACACGCAAAACATGAGAAAGGATAGCACGAGGCGGTACTCAACCGCCGGCGCCAGCTCCAGGGAGGGCCCCATGCGCGGGGAAGACCAGGACACCATCGACATAATCGCCACGCACCAAAGGGTGAGGCGGAGGACCAACCACACGGTGGCCACCACGACGCACGCTGTCATGGGACCCTGGTCCACCCACGCCGGCGCCGGTGACGGCAGCCCCCCCACCCATGCCCAGATGGTCAGCAGAGTCGCGGCGGTGGCATCGACCACAAAAGACGCGAGGACGACAATGTTCATGACCTTCATCTTCAAAGCAGCTCGCGTCTTCAGCCGCCTAGGCTGCAGGGGGAGGTGGGAGGTTGCAGGGGGCGACGCGGGGTCAGTGCGCGCCCATGCGCCCTTGCTGTCGCGCCAGGGGCATGCGAGGGGATGAGCAGTCCATGCGCTGCTAGATCCATGCGCCAGATCAATTGGGCTGTCCAGGAGGCGCCTACCCCCATGATATTCCCCCCCCACACAGAGGTAACCCACCACTGCCACAGCCAGACTGCGATGCTGGAATGGCCAGACTGGAGCGACGCTTTCGGTCGGTCGACGTCCACGTCGGAACCCTAGGCTAGCTGGGCGCAGGGGCGCCACGCGCGAAAACCGGCGACACCCGGGGTGCGGGTTCGAGGACGCCGTAGAGGATGCGCTGTGTGATAGTGTGAAGGTGTGAAGGTGAAGACTTTTTCTGCTTTTGTACGGCTTGGTTGCTTTGGATGAACCGTAGATGAAATGCAGATAGAGAGACTGCCCTTGCAAGTTGAGGGGAAACAGATTTTTTCCCTACGAACACGCGTAGTGCAGATACGGTGGCATCTCCCTCGTCCTTGCGACGGGCGCTGGCGCTCCCATTTCCATGCGTCTGCCTTCCGTACCGCGCGCACACGCACGCACACACACATCCGTACACATGAACACACTAGCACACGCACACACACACACATTTACACACACGCACACACACATTACACCTACCTACCAGCTCTCCACAAGCGCGCATTGACCTGCCACGCGCCCATACAGTTACATCGGCTTTCCAGCAAAGACTACCTCTAGTCCTAGTACCACCGCCTAGACCCAAGTCCAGTTCTGGCCCTAACAATTACTTGTGAGGGGCGGTAGCCACCAGCCGGCTGCCTGCCAACGTGTAGTCCCAGAGCAAAAAGGAGAGCTATTGTGCGACGCCTCCAAAATAGGTCCTAACTGCTTCTAGGGGATAGGGGGTCAAGTGGCGCTTGCCAATCTACTTGACCGCCGTGGTGGAGGGGCCGGCGCCTGAGGGGCAGCCGGACCGTACACCACGGCTCTCCACCCGACCCTATCCTGAGCACGCTCAAACGCCGTGTCCGAAAAAGTCTTCCAATCAGAACGAGTGCCACTAGTTTCGCCTAGCTGCTGAATCAGTAGCTTAAGAAAATAGTGTCGGGAGGAGGCTGGAGGCCGGCCTTGCTGCCGAGCCACATCCATTGTGCAGTCAAAAGTCGTACGAGGAAGACGAGAAGCCGGCATGCGCATCACATGGCCTAGCCACTGCATTGATCGCTTTGCCACAAGGCTCTCAATTGGCTCAGTGTCGCACGCCTGCCGAATATAAGTTAATCTGTGCCGGTCGACCAGGCGCACACCCAGAATGCGACGAAGGCAGTTAGAGTGGGCAACCTCCAATCGAGTCAGTTGTGTTTTAGTAGGGGCCCATGTTTCGCAGCCGTACAGAAAGTGGGGCAGCACGAAAGTGTTGTAAACCCGCATCTTAGACTGCACTTGCATCTTCTTGCTGGCCCAAATCTTATCAAAAGACGCGAACACGCCCAGCGCGCGACCGACACGCACACCGATCTCCTTTTCCACACCACCACTCTGGGTTATCCAACTCCCTAGATACTTAAATGCAGAGACGGTCTTCACTTCACCACCAGTCAGCGCAAACGTGGGCAGATCCGCGACAAAATTTGCTGGCAAAATCACCACTTCTGTCTTGGCGGCGTTGATTTGCATGCCAAAGCTAGAGGACACTTTGTCAAGGATTTTCAGCATAAGCGCCAACTGAGCTGGGTCATGCGAGAACAAACATAAATCGTCGGCATACATCAGCATTACTATGCGCTCAACCGACGACGACAACACAGAGCCGCCGGCTCGGGTCACGACTGACACGCCAGCCCCCTCTGGCATCATGTCTAGCGCCTTTTTCACTGTGTGGTCAATAAAAACATTGAACAACACAGGAGCAATGACGCACCCCTGTCGCACACCAGACGACACGGGAATTCGTGCCCGATTTTCCCAGCCAGCCGCACGGCAGCTGCGGTGTTGGTGTGAAGATCCTCCAACAGATCAATAATGTGCGGATGCACACTATATAATCTAAGGACTCTCCACAGTGCCGCACGGTTTATGCAATCGTAAGCTTTAGAATAGTCGACAAATGCCACAGCCATGCATTGTTTGTACTCGGCATGTGCCGCGCTCAGCGAGCGCAGAGTAAAAATCGCATCAACAGTGCCTCTGCTTTTTCTGAAACCACACTGAGCCTCATGCAACTGACCATCAGCCTGCGTGGAGACGCGGTGCAGAAGTATGGCAGCGTACACTTTCCCGGCAATAGAGAGAAGGCTTATACCGCGGTAGTTACCAGGGGAGTCACGCGGACCCTTCCCCTTATATAACGGTGTGATAATAGCAGTTTTCCATTCCCTCGGGGCTCTCCCGACCGCCATACGGCGATGATGACCCGGTGGAGCCATGCGATGGCAGGTGGGCACCGCAACAGCATGGCGTCCAGCTGGTCACCGCCCGGAGCGGCGGCCGAGCGCAACGCTCGCACACACGCCTCCGTCTCAGCCAGGTCAGGGGGGCGCCCGTGCGCCTCGTCCACCTCTGTGACGCGTGTGAGCTCAAACGCCGCTACATCGTTCTCCAGCTGGTTCAGGGTCTCGTCGCTGAGCTTGGTCTCCCCGCCATATAGCTTGTCGAATGACTCTGTCATGGCCTTCAGCGCCCATAGCACCGCCTTACCAGGGATGCGTACTGCATCCCTCATATTCACCCCCTCAAACACGACTGCCTCTGTTCCCTTTTTACTCAGGTTCCTCTCTCTCTACAGCGCTGCGCCGACCTGTTCTGACACCTTGCTCTTCACACCTGAGCGCCGCGACTGCCCATCAACCCGATCGCCCAGGCTGCATCATCATTCCTATGTGGCACATTGCATGTGATCACATGAGAGAATGCGAGCTGTTTGTCGACTGGGCAACGGGCAATGCTCCACCCTGGCAGCTCTGACCACGTCTTACAATTGTTACTCAAGGCACCCTCAAGACAACATAGTCAAGGCATCACCCCTAAGAGAGAGAAAGAGAGACAGATCAATGGTGCACCCGAACAGTTTCTGCCCGCAGGAAGCAATTGCAGTTAATACACCCTGGTTAACAACCCCCAAAGAGGAAGAGAGAGAGAGTTGGGATCCACTCCCCGCCGCACATTTTTTGTTTATGGACACATCTCGTTGAATCGGGGGGTCACTCATAAACTCGCGCATTCTGTTGCCTATGCCGCCAACACAGTTATTTAAACCGAAGTCTTTAACACAGTTATTTAAAAACCTTGAACCTAAACCCTGCCTAACCCCTACGGTGTGCGCATCGGTGACCCCCAAAAAACCTGCTTGCGAAAAAGACAGCAAACCTGCAGCCAACGGCATATCACAGCTGTCCAAAACAGCCGTCCAAAACTATGTGTACAATGGTGGGTGGGTGAAGGAGGGAGGGGAAAAGGTCCAAGGGAAGAGGGACACCTCATTCAGCCCTTGCAGCCCGGGCACCCAGGGCACGCATATCCGTAGTGGATGCCGAGGCACGGCTGCGAAGAGACGGCGCGCGTCGGCGCTGCCGCTGCCGCTGTCGCCGCGACGGCCGCGTCCGCCGACTGCATGCTGGACAGGTGGTGCGGCGCGGACGACCGGCTGCCGCCAACGCGCCGCTTCGGCACGGCTGCCGGCGCCTGCTGCAAAGCCTGGCCGCCGCGCGCACCGCCCACGGCGTCAAAGTGGTTCATCATCGCGTCGGCCAGCAGGTCCTCGCCCGTCAAGGCCACGTTCTGGCGGCCAGGCTGGCGGGCAGGGGCGTAGTGCGTATAAGTGGGCACGGGCAGGGACCCGCCGCGCGGGCTGAGCGTCCCAGCGCCCCCGGCGTCGTCGCCGCTGCCGCCTCCCCGCCGCTTGCGCTTCCCGCCTGCCGCCTGCCACGCCTGCTGCAGCACCGTCACGCTGCCGCCGCTGTCCAGGTCGGGCTGTTGCTGTTGCTGCTGGTGCTGGTGCTGCAGGCCGCTGCCTGGTGGCTGCTGCTGCTGCTGGCTGCTGCCTCCCCGCTGCTGCTGCTGCTGCTGCTGCTGCTGGTGCGCCGAGCGCGCGGCCTCTGGCGGCGGGCCGCCGGGGCCCGCGCTGCCGCCGCCTCTGCGTGCGCCATCAGAGACGGCGGCGCGGCCCTGGGAGCCGGACAGGGACGGTCGACCGCTGCTGCCGCCGGACGACACGTGGCTCGTGCTCATTGCTGCGTACGCATGGGTGTGGGTGGGTGGGCGTGGGTGGGCGGTGTGTTGGTGGGTGGGTGAGGGACGCGTGGCTCGTGCTCATTGCTGCACACGCGTGGGTGTATGGGCGTGGGCAGGGGGTGCATTGGTGGGGTGCGAGGGTGTGCGTGAGCGTGGCAATGCGCGTAGCCCCACGACACAGATCTCCAGGCAAAGACATTGAGCGGGAACTCGGGGCTCACCTCGCCCAGGATGCCTGCTCTGGCTGACGGCCGGCATGAGCTCACCACCGCACTCTCCGCTGGCGCTGCCGCGCGCGTGCCCCTGCCGTCCTGGCTCCGCGCCCGCAGCGGCAGCGGCGGCAGACGCGTCGGCCGCGGCACGCAGGTTGTTGACCGACTGGCACGCCGACATGTGCTGCAGCGCGTCGGCCGCGTGCTGCGTGCGCGAATCGTGCGGGCTGCCCCCCGTCACTGTGCGCCCGCCGCTGCCGCTCCGCTCCGCCCATGCGCCTTGCGACTGCGTGCCGTGGCCAAAACCCCCTGCACCGCCAGATTTGCTCCCCCTGGGGCCGCCGCCTCCGCCCAAACCGTGCGGCGCCGGGTGCGGCACCGACGCGCTGTACACCGGGCGCTGCTGCTGGTGTTGCTGCTGGTGTTGCTGCAGCTGTTGCGGCAGCTGTTGTGACAGCTGGTGCATCGGCTGCTGCTGCTGCGCGTGGTACCACGCGTGGTGGGGCAGGCCGTGGCTGCCAGCGGGCATCGGCATCGGCATCGGCATCGACTCGTAGCCGTGGCGCGGCATGCCGCTGTGTCGGCCGCTCTGATGATGGCCACCGTGGTGCCCAGCGCCCGAGGAGGGGTCGGACCGCCGCTGCGACTTGTGCTTCTTGTGCCGCTCGCCGTGCGGCGGCCGCTCGCCGCCAGCTGGCCGTTCGAACCCCTCATACCCGCCGTGACCATACGCAGCGGCGTCGGCGCCCGTGCGCCCGTGCGCGTGCGCGTAATAGCCTGGTGGCGCAGGGCACGACGACATCGGCGACATCGCGACAGCTGGTGCAGAGCCGCCGTCCATTCCTCCGCCATATCCCGGGTGGTTGTACAGGTCGTGCGCGATCATCGTGGCATTTGCGGTCGCGGCCGTGCCCGTGCCGGACCCGGGGCTGGCAGCAGCGGTGCCAGTGCCCTCGAGAGCGACACCCGCGCATGCTGCTGACGCGTAGGCCGCACACTGGACGAACGGAGTGGTTGCGATGCCGCGCGCGTCGCACGCTGACACTGTGTGCGTGTGTGCCGGCAGGTGGTGGTCGTGGCCGCCGGGCGCTGGCTGCCACGGCGCGGCGCACACGTCCATGGGCGACGGCTGCTGCTGCTGTTGATGCTGCTGCTGCGCCTGGCGCGGGGCCTGCGCATCCAACTCGCCCAGCCCCTCTCCGCCTCCGCCGTCCCAGCGGTGTACGCCAGCGCCGCCGATGACTGCCCCGCTCGCGATCGACTGCAGCAGCCTGAGCACCAGCTGCATGGACGCCGCGCCGCCGAGCGACCCGGGCAGCGCCTCGAGCACGCTGCGGCACGGCGCGCAAGGTGGTGCGCCGCCGCCGCCCTGGTGCTGGCCTTGCTGCTGGCCCTGCTGCTGCTGCTGCTGCTGCTGCTGGCCTTGCTGCTGCTGCTGGCCCTGCTGGCCCTGCTGCTGCTGCTGTGGTGGGCCCGGCGCCGGCGCCACCGTCGCTGCCGCGGGCACGCTCCGCGCATGCCGCTGCCGCGCGGCCTGGTCGGTCGATGCGTCCTCGTCGGGGAACAGCGGCAGCGAGCCCATGCTCTGCAGCACAAACGCCTGGTGCGTGGAGAACGGGCCACCGGTGATGTCGGCCGGCGGCTCGGGTGGAGGCTGAAGCTGCTGCTGCTGCTGCCGCTGTGCCAGTGGCGTCAGCGGCTGCAGCGGCTGCGGCGCCGCCGGGGCGGCGGCGCTTGGCTGCGGCTGCAGCGGCAGCGGAGCCGACGGCGAGCTGACTGCCCCACCGTCCACACGCTCGTTGCTGCCGCCGCCGCCGCTGCCGCGCACCCCCTTTCGCCCCTTGTGCTTCTTCAACGAGCGCCCGCCACCGTCCTTGCTGCGCTGCCGCGGCGGCTGCATGCCCCACATGGGCACGTAGCCGTAGTAGGGCGGCAGCGCCGGGTGGGGTATTCCTACCGACGCGTGGGCGTGCATGGGTCCCCATGGGTTGTACGCTGGGTGAGGGCCGTGCGGGTGCGGCCAGACGCAGCCGTGCGAGTGCGACTGGCGCAGGCGCTGCCGCCCAGCCTCGTCCTCGCTCTCGCTGCCAGAGCTGCTGCAGCTGGCTGGTTGGGCGCACTCTTGCGGCGGCACGCGCCACGCGACAGGGCGTGCGAGGTAGCTCGCGCTCTGATGGAGCAGCGCCGACCCGCTCTCGCCCATCGGCTCGCCACCACCGCCTGCCAGCAGCGACTGCGACGCCTCCTGCCGCCGGTTCAACGCAGCGACCGCAGCGGCAGCGACCGAGACCGCGGTCTCCATGAGCGCTGCGGACGAGGGCGGCTGCGGCGGCAGGGGCACTGCACCCGGGGGCATCGCCACGCCCTGCTGCTGCTGCTGCGACGCCCCCTGCTGTGGCTGCCCCTGCGACGGCAGCGTTCCGCCCTCGACACCGGTCCCCACCTCGAGCGGCCCCAGCCGCAGGCCCGCCAGCATCTTGGACGCGGTCTTGGGCGACGCGTGCTGCAGCGCGCGCAGCAGTTGCAGCGCCGTGGAATGCTCCTGTGTCACGCTCCGCAGGTGCGCCTCGGTGTTGGACAGGCGCGCGGACAGGCTCATGAGCTGCGACTGCAGCGCAGCCAGGTCACGCGGCTGCGTCTGTTGTTGCTGCTGTTGCTGCTGCTGCTGCTGCTGCTGCTGGGACAGCGTTGACGGTGGCGTCGACTGCCCCGACACTCGCTGCAGCCCAGATGCCGTGTGCTTCAAGCCTGCACGCAGGGTGCGTGTGCGATGGTCATCACCACGTCGTTTTCACGATCCATGCTTGCAGGCGCATGTGCTGGGTGGGCATGGGTTGCACGGGCTGCACTCACCTCCACCGCCCCCCCCAGCGCGCAGGTGTGCGTACAGGCTGGGCGCGATGGCCTCCAGCTCCATGTCCAGTAGCTTTGCGTCTTCACTACCCAATTGCCGCAGGAAGACATCAAGTTCCTGTGTGCGAGGGCGTGTGAGGGCGTGCGAGGGCGTGCATGCGTGCGTGACGCATGGCGCAGCGTGCATGCTCCCGCTGCATGCATGCATGCCTTCGCTGCGTGCCTTCGCTCTTCTACATGCCTTCGCTGCGTGCCTTCGCTGCATGCCTCCGCTGCATGCGGCATGCTGCATGCCTCCGCTGCATGCATGCGGCATGCAGCATGCCTCCCCTGTGTGTATACCTGATTGGAGTCACGCGGCGGACCCAACGACATCGCACCGCTGCCTGCAACACCACGACGCCCATCCAACGAGTTCCTGAACTCTAGCAGAATGGCACCGAGGCTGCCCTTGGGCGCCTGCCCTAGCGTCAGGCGCTCCTCGAGAGGGGGCCTGGGGGTGCATCCCACAACGCCCACAACGCCACAGCCAGCCACCGGCTGCACGGCGTCCATGTTCACTTAAGCATGGCGATTCGATGCGATGCCACGCTGGGCCGCCACGCTGGGCGCTGTGGCGCGGCTTCCGCGCAACAACACAAACCCGCTCGACGCACTGGCTGGCTGCAATACGCCTCCACGATCCGCCGATGTGGGTGGGCTGCCCTTTCACCGATGCGCAAGGGCGCAGGAAGCGCGGGCTGCATTGGTGCGAACCCCCCCAAGGTGTGGAAGATTTGTAGTGCCAGATCTTGTTTTGTTCATCGAAAATCAAGGCTTGCTTTTGATTGTTGATTCAGTGTCAGTTCAAACTGGAGGTGGTGCTCGTGTGCATGCCAGTGTGTGCGCGTCCTGCTCTTCATCTGGACGGCAAGCTCATTCTGAACAAGGCGTCCTAGATCCCTGAGGGGACGAGTTATGTGAGGGGAGGTAGCGCCGCACGCGTGCGCTGGCGGGATGAGTTGTGGCTGCTGGGTAGAGTGCTGTGGTGGGTGTGCGCACCTGCTCCGCTTCCAGTGTTTTGAGGGTGGGCTTTTTTTGGTCCCTTTATGATGATGATGAGAGTTTTACAATCCACTTCTGGCGGTCACACGTACGGTTCCAAAGCTCCAGTGGGACTTAGAGAAACAAGGCTCAAGGCCCACAAAAGGTCAAGCTACAAGTAGCCCACGGTAACGCCATCCACACTTGGTGGCGGGCGCCAAGCAAGCAGCACCACTGTGCAGGCTGCACACCCAGCCCCTCAAATGGCCAGAGGGCGGACCCAAGGTATAAAACCATGAAGGGACCAAACAGCCCTCCCCCAGACCACCGGAAGCGGGGCTAGTAGCACACCCGCCGCAGCACTCTACTCAGCGACCACACCGCACCCGCCACCGCACGCGTGTGGCGCCACCTCCCCTTCAAAAACACCCCCAGAGGGGATGCCATCTAGCAAGCAGGTGCAGCCACCCGCGCGCCGTCAACCACGAGGCGCGCGCGGTGGAACTGCACCCGCTTCCCCGCAGCCTTGGCGGCGAGGAACGCGGGCCACAGCGCCTGGTGCCGCGCCTCCTCACGGTCACTGAGGACATCGAAGACCGCAACCGACGGGCCCAAGCCGCACAGGCAGCAGCGGTTGCGCACGACGGCGTCGGCCACGGCGTCAGACTCCACGGCGAAGAGCACACGCAGCATGTCGCCCCGGCGCGGCTCGACACCGATGCCCCCGACGGCATGCTTGGCGTTGAGGAACGACGCGGACACGACGCCACCACCAACCGGCGCATACACCGAGCCACGGATTTGGTGCAAGTAGCGCACGAGACCCGAAGCCAGGCAGACAGGCAGGCTGACGCCGCTCTTGACGGCCGCAGTGACCTGCTCCGCCGCCTTCGCCGCCTCCTCCTCCCCAGGGTAGCAACCTACCATCCCTGGGTAGCCATCGCACGCGACGAGGTCGTTTGCGGCTGCCACCGGGATGGACAACACGAAACTGCGGCGCAGCAACGCGTCGCCCACACGCGCGGGCAGCCCCCCCCGGCGGGAGGGGCCGCGCGCAGATGCGGCACGCGCGGCGCCCGCCGCCGCAGGCCGCCCCGTCGTCGGCTCCCCCCCCCCCGACGCCACCGGGGCGGCAGCAGCAGCTGGCCGGGCAGGCTGAGCAGCCTTGGCAGCAGGCGCAGCGCGGGGCGCCGCACTGTGGGCCGCATGGCCAACCCGCGCGCGGGCGGGCTCTGCATGCGGCATCTGCATGGGCGCCCCAGGGACGCAGCTCACCAGGAGGCTCACCACATCCACCAGGGACGCAATCTGTTGCGCCTGCGCCTGCACCACAGCGAGCACCCCCGCGAGGGCACCGCTGCTGTGGCCGGCGTCGGCAATCTGTGTCGCGCCCACATGCGTCGGCGCATTCTGTGGCTGGGCGCGCGCCCTCGCCTCCCTGTCCAGCAGCCCCCCTATCAGGCGTCTGATGTCTGCCTGCCCCGCGCTGAGGGCGCGGAGGGCGTCTGTGGTGTCGGCCGAGGCCGAAATGTGGTTGCTGGCGTCGCCATGCAGGTGTTGCGCAGCCTTATGATGATGTTTTTTTGATGATGAGTTCGTTACAATCCACTTCTGGCGGTCACACGTGCGGTTCCAAAGCTTCAGTGGGACTTAGAGAAGCAAGGCTCAAGGCCCACAAAAGGTCAAGCTACAAGTAGCCCGCGGTAACGCCATCCACACTTGGTGGCGGGCGCCAAGCAAGCAGCACCACTGTGCAGGCTGCACACCCGGCCCCTCCAATGGCCAGAGGGCGGACCCAAGGTATAAAACCATGAAGGGACCAAAAAGCCCTCCCCCAGACCACCGGAAGCGGGGCTAGTAGCACACCCGCCGCAGCACTCTACTCAGCGACCACACCGCACCCGCCACCGCACGTGTGTGGCGCCACCTCCCCTTTATGGTTTTATACCTTGGGCCCGCCCTTCATCCACTGGAGGGGTTGAGTGTGGAGCCTGCACTGTGGTGCTGCTTGCTTGGCGCCCGCCGCCGTGTGTGGATGGCGTTGCCGTGGGGCACCCCCCCTTTTTCTGTTGGCAGGTCTTCAGGACTGCTTCATCTAAGTCCCACTGGAGCTTTGGAACCGCACGTGTGACCGCCAGAAGTGGATTGTAACGAACTCATCATCTTCATGTTGACTGCACAGTTATGCACAGCTCAAAACACGTGCCTTGATAGAGGCGACCGCATGATGAGAGAGTAGTGCAGTAAGGTGCTCGGGCCATATGGTGCCGAGCACGGTCTTATACGCCTTTAGAGGTGTCCCTGACTGTAACATCCATCATCATCATCATCATCATCACACATCCACTGCCGGCGGTCACAATCAGTTCCAAAGTTCCATGATGGTGAATGTTACATCCGGGCCGCATAGCCCGCCACCCCATCGTGCTACGTCTACGTCCTTCGCCGCGTCGCCCATGATTCTCTCCTACCAGCGCCACCGCTGCCCCTCGTCTTCAGCCATCCACACCACGCAGCTGCGCCAACCCGTCAATCGCGCCCGCCAAAGATCTCTTTCGACAGCATGTAGTCGTCGCGGTCGTAGAACTCGGCGAGCAGGCGGTACACGTAGCTCGGGGTGTGGCCGCCGAGGTCGGTCACAAAGAGTGAGATGAGGTGCGGGGGCACGTAGTCGTACGCGGGGGACGGGACGTGCACGGTCGGGGACAGCTGCGTCAGGGGTGGGGGTCATGGGTCGGTGCGTGCGTGCGTGTGCACGTGGAGGACACGTATGTGTGTACAAGGTCGGTGAGAGCTGCGTTCAGTGAGGGGTTTGGGGGTTAGGTGTGGAGTCAGAGTGAGTTGCCGACACGTTATTAGTGTCCCTGCTTCGCGCCGCCCGGCAGGGCGCGTCCGGGCGCGGGCGGCGGGCCAAAGTAGAAGAGTGCGCCGTCGGCGGGCACGTCTTTAGCTAAGCACGCGTTTCTGCTGGAAGTAAGAAGGCGAATAGATCCAAGCAGTCAATCCAACAATCAGCACAACAGTGCAGTCAGCCAGCTCCGCTCCTTGACAAGAGCGAAAGCTGGTACACAAATGCCACCTGCTTTGCGCCGTCCGGCAGGCCGCGTCCGGACAAGGGCGGCGGGCCAGAGTAGAAGAGTGCGACGCCGGCGGGTTTGACTAAGACTTAGCAGTCCTAGAGAGCGACGAGAGAGAGAGCGACGAGAGAACGAGGCGAGAGAGAGATGGATAGACGCGAGATAGAGGGGCGAGAGAGAGATGGGACTAAGCAGTCAGCCTCTGCTAGGGATTACTAGCTAGGCGACTGTCACCTGCTTTGCGCCATCCGGCAGGCTGCGTCCGGGCGCGGGCGGCGGGCCAGAGTAGAATAGTGCGCCGCCGGCGGGTGCGCCGCGCTCGCCGCTGCTGAATGCCTCGCCCATCACGTCGAAGTCGGCGACAGCTGCGGAGCAGGACCGTGTGTTTGCATGCGTTTGTTTGTGTGTGTGTGTGTGTGTGTGTGCCGCTGCTGAATGCTCGCCCATCACGTCGGCGACGGCCGCGGAGCAGGACCGTGTGTGTGTGTGTGTGTGTGTGTTTGAGTGTTTGAGTGTGTGTGTGTGTGCTGCTGCTGCACGCCTCGCCCAGCACGTCAAAGTCGGCGACGGCTGCGGAGCAGGGACCAGTGATTCCCGGGAGAGCCGTATACGGCTCGGAGCCGTATTTGAGCCGGATTTTTATTAATGGTTTTCTGGGGGCGCCGGCTCGCCGGCTCGCCGGCTCGCCGGCTCAGGGGAAAAAATAACTTTTTTTTGAGGGTGTGGGCCTCACACATAGGCACGCATGCACTGCATGGCGCATGCATTGCGATGGGGAAGGCCAAGGACAAGACCATCAATGTCCGGGCCATAGGGTCCTACTATGCGAAGGCCGCGGCGGGGCCTGTGAACTGCATCGTCATGCGCAGACCGGGCGCTCCCACCAAGGTGATGGCAACGCCCCCCCCTGGGGACCAGCCGCCGGGGCTCCCCCCTACTGCAGATGAAGTCATGGCAGAGGCGGAGCTTGAGGAGGAGGAGGAGGAGGAGGAGCTGGCAGGGTCCAGCGAGGCGGGTCCCAGCGACGCGGGTCCCAGCGACCAGCCAACCGCGGGCGCTACACGTTCCAACAGCAGTGGCTGGCCGCGGCGTGGGCCAAGAAAAAGCAGGGCAAGGTGTGGTTGGAGGCGGTGTCCAGAGACCGCTACCACGCCAACCTGTGCGATCGGCAGCTGTCCGCCAAGGGTAGCACAGTGAAGGATCACGCAGTCGAGTACTCGATGCACAAGGAGAGGGACGTGGCTGCTATGGAGGCGATGGCTGCAGCTGAGCAGCCCCCAGAGGCGCAGGAGCAGCACTTTGCCTACCTTGAGTTCAGCAAGCAGGGCAAGCGCACGCTCCTGCAGATGCGGGTGCTGCTCAACCAGATGCAGCACGGCTGCCCCATGATCGCGTACGAGCAAGAGCAGGCTGTGTTCAAGGTGTGCTCGCCGCACGTGCATGCACATGCGTAAGTCCATGCATGCATGCATGCATGCATGCATGCATGCATGCATGCGCATGCGTACGTCCATGCGTGCGCTGCCCCCCCCCCCCTCCCCGCCTGACCCCCCTGCCACCTGTTGTTACTGCCCTAATCAAAGGGCCTGGTCGACGCCAAGGTGATCAACGAGGACTACCTGTCCTCGGCCAACTGGAGCGACAACGCGGGCTGGGAGCTCCTTGGTCACATGGCGCCGCACGTCAAGAAGCTGGAGTTTGCGCGCCTGCGCGCCTCCCCCCTCTTTGCCATCAGCGGTGACGAGGCGACGTCACGCGACAAGCTCTCCTACTTCTCCCTGACCGGCTACATGGGCTGTGGGCGAGGCGAGCGGTGTGACGAAGATGTGGCGCCTGATCGACAAGAACACGGACGGCAGCAAGGGGAGGGCACATTGTTTGTTCCCCACTTGGAACCACTCGTTCAGCGCTCTCAAGTACATCAAGAGCGACCGGCGCAGCCGCCTCGGCTCTGGCAACAGCCACGAGCACCTGGTCTGGGCGATGCGCATGTTGATCTCTAGACTGTTCACCCTCGACACGTTCCCGTTCGCCGACGTGATCAAGGAGTGGCGGCAAAAGCGGCGCGTGAACTAGCGGCGGCGCGTGATCGAGACCTCTCTGGGAGGTGCTAGCGGAGGACTGCTCAGCCAGCGCGTGATCTAGAAGAGAGGTGGTAGGACTGATGTTGATCATGTTTCCAAGTGCTCCAATGCAAATTTTGATCCGAGCGGCCCGCCAGGGGCCCCCTAGTCCTCGAGCTGGGAGCGAGCCGGGAGCGAGCCGGAAAATAAATAACCCCTAAATCCTTCCCGGGAATCACTGCCAGGGGCGTGTGTGTGCGCGCGCGCGCGTGTGTGTGTGTGTGTGTGCGTATGTGTGCGTGCGTGTGTGCCGCTGCTTGACGCCTCGCCCATCACGTCGAAGTCGGCGACGGCTGCAGAGCAGGACCGTGTGTGTGTATGTGTGTGTGCATGCGTGTGTGTGTGTGCACGTGTGTGTGTGTGCCGCTGCTTGACGCCTCGCCCATCACGTCGAAGTCGGCGACGGCTGCAGAGCAGGACCGTGTGTGTGTGTGTGTATGCGTGTGTGTGTGTGTGTGTGTGTGCCGCTGCTGCACGCCCCGCCCAGCACGTCAAAGTCGGCGACGGCTGCGGAGTAGAAAGCAGAAGCGTGCATCAGTGTCTCCGCTAGCACACCCGCAACCTGACAAAGTGCACTTTCGGGTTGTGATTGCGCCGATCCGGGCTGGCGCGTCGGGTTGCTAGTGCGCGAAGACCCTAAAAGTGTGAAGGCGACATTTCACACCCTTTTCGAAAAACATCGCCTCCATCGGGTCGAGATTTGGGAGAGAGCCATACAGGCCTTTATGGGTTGAGCCATCATTTCCCCCAAGATCCTAAGCCGAACCACTGCTAGGAACGTGCACGTGTGCGTGTGTGTAGGGTTTCACGCACGTGCCCCTTGCAGTGTTTCACACACGCACCTGCCGGCGACCGGAAGTCGTTGTACGTCAGGTCAGGGTCGGTGGGGAAGAGCGGAGAGAGCTGCGGCGGTGTGGGGCAGGTGTGGGGAAGTGTGGGAGAGGTGTGGGGAGGTGTGGGTCGGGGTCTGTGGGGAAGAGCGGAGAGAGAGGGGGGAGGTAAATGTGGGGCGGGTGTGGGGAGGTGTGTGTGTGTGTGTGTGTGTGTGTGTGGGGGGGGGGGGGATAGCTACCTGCAGATTTCTACGGCAGTGAAGGTTTAACCTCCCCCCCTCCCCCCCACACACAATCACCTTCAGTGCTGCGAGCCACACACACACACACACACACCTTGTGCAGCCCCACGAGCACGACGAGCGGCACCGCGTGTTTCTTCGCTGCCAGTGATACGAGCGACACTCCGACGGGCGCGACGACGCCGCCGTTGGCCAGGACAGCGTGCGCGCCGACGAGCACCTGCATGTGCGCAAGTGTGTGTATGTATGTGTGTGTGTGTGTGTGTTGCAGCTTGACCCCCCCCCCCTCCCCTCCCCCTCTCAATCACAGAGAGAGATGCGTTTCAGTTCCCATCGCACGGGAAACCTGGGTTACGGCTTGCCTGTGCTATAACACGCACCCAGGCAATTGTATCAGGAGTCGAGTGAACTACTCCCGCCACACGGACACGTGTACCAGTGGTTCCGCTAAGGATTTTGGGGAAAGACGGCTCAACCGGGGCCTCACACCCATTCCGCCAATCTTAATCCGACAGTGGCGATTTTTGGCGGGAAAAGTGCAAAAATGACGATTTTCACACTTTTCAGGTCGACATTCGCACACTCTCAACCCGACGCGCCAGCCCATTTCGGCCAATATCAACCCGAAAGTGTGATTTTTTTTCGGGTTGCGGGTTGGCTCATGGAAACATAGGTGTCAATACATACATACACACACTGACGTGTACGTACATATACGTGTACATATACGCACCTCGTTTGCGCGTGCCATCATTGCAAACACGGTCGAGCCCGGGATGGGCGTTGCTCAGCTTGACACCCCTCCACACACACACACACACACACACATGCACGCACACGCACGTACACGCACACACACATTGTTTGCGCGCGCCATCATCGCAACACGGCCGAGTCCGGTATGGACGTTGCTCAGCTTGACCCCCCCCCCTGCCCCCACACACGCCCACGCTTCAAATACGCCATCACAGGCGTCCGACGGACCGACATAATCGACCACGCACGCACACGCATGCACGCACACAACTTGTTTGCGCGTGCCACCATCGCAAACACTGCCGAGTTGGGGGTGGACTTAGCTTGCCCCCCCCCCCTACCCCCCCGCCCCCCCCCCACACACACTCGTTCTCACGTGCCACCATCGCAAACACTGCCGAGTTGGGGGTGGACTCAGCTTGCCCCACCCTCGCCCCCTACACCCCCACACAAGCACACACACACACACATACACACACGCACGCATGCACATGCACGCACGCACGCAGGCACGCACACCCACCCACCTTGTTTGCGCGTGCCATCATCGCGAACACTGCCGAGTCCGGGATGCGCGTCGTCTGGATGCACGCGTCACTCAGCTCCCCCCCACCACACACACACACACGCGCACACACACACGCACACACACACACACACACACACACATTGTCCGCGCACGCCATCATCGCAAACACTGCCGAGTCCGGGATGCGTGTAGCCTGCATGCCCGCGTCGCTCAGCTCCCCCCCCCACCCCCAACAAACACACGCACACACACGCACACACACGCACACACATACACACACACACACACGCGCACGCACGCACACACGCACACACACTCGTTTTCACGCACCATTATCGCAAACACTACCGAGTTGGGGATGGCCGCTCAGCTAGCCCCCCCTGCCCCCCCCCAACACACACGCACACACACACACACACACACACAAGCAGACACACACACACACCCACATTGTCCGCGCACGCCATCATCGCAAACACTGCCGAGTCCGGGATGCGCGTCGCCTGCATGCCCGCGTCGCTCAGCTCCCCCCCCACACCCCCAACAAACACACGCACACATACACACGCACACACACGCACACGCACACACACACACACGCGCAAGCACGCACACACGCACACACACACACACTCGTTTTCACGCGCCATCATCGCAAACACTACCGATTTTGGGATGGCCGCTCAGCTAGCCCCCCCTGCCTCCCCCCACCACCACCACACACGCACACACGCACACACACACACACACACAAGCAGACACACACAAGAAAACACACACCTTGTTTGCGCGCGCCATCATCGCAAACACTGCCGAGTCCGGAATGAGCGTCGTCTGGATGCCCGCGTCGCTGAGCTTGCGCGCCATCGAGTGCCCCGCAAACGTCGGCGCGCCCTCTGCCACGACCACCTGTTTGTTTTGGGGTTTAATTTGGGGGTGTTTGCTTCAGGAGACCGCTGTTTGGGGTAGTCTAGTTGGCGGAGTGGTGGTGTATCGGCCGGGAGCTGGCGGTACTCTAGTACACTTGAGTGTGCTGGAGTATCGGCCGGGAGCCGGCGGTACACTAGTACACTTGAGTGTGCTGGAGTATCGGCGAGTTATCTCTAGTAGAAGAGTAGGCTGCTTAGTTGGAAACCCCGTGTTACTTGCTTCTGCATGTTTGTTGTGAGGGGGGGGTCCAGGGGGGGCGTTGCATCGAGTGCCATGCGAAGGTTGGTGCGCCCCCTGCCACGACCACCTGTTGTTTTTGTGGGTTTGTGTGCTTGGGGGGAGACGTGCGAGTGCGCGTCGGCAGGCCGCGGGGTGTGCACATGGAGCAGCGTCGGGGTGGCGCCTGAGGTGGTCGGGGGTAACGCCTGAGGCGGTGCCTCGGTCGGTCGGGGGTGCGCCTGGGGCGGTATCGGAGTGCCTGCGCGCCAGGGTAGCACGCTATGGGATGCGGTGGGAATCGCATCGTAGCATGACCGTGGCGTGGCCTGAGGTGACCGTTTCCATATCCTGCATCTGCGGCGGCGCACGTGTGCGTGTGCGTGTGCGGTGGGCACGATGGTGCCGCCTTAATCCCCCCCCCCTTACGCGTGTGCTCGTGGACCAGCACGAGTGCACGTGCACGTGCGCGTGTGCCGTCTCGAGCGACCCAAACAAGTGCCCCGAGCTAGCCGTCGGACCTGGAAGTCGCGCTTCTTGGATGCCTCTTTCAGGAACTGGAGCGTGGTGAGGGACATGCCGATCGTGAGGATGACCTGGGCGCGGGAGGGGCACGGCACGCGTGAGGCACAGGGGGGGCGCTGCCAGGGAGGGGGCGCATGGGAGCGCATGGCACATTGGCACATGCCATGATGGCACATTGGCACAGTGGCGCATGCCATGATGGCACATTGGCACAGTGGCGCATGAGCACGCATGGGCGCGCATGGGCACGCCATGCATGCGCGGCACGCCCCCACCTCCTTGGCGTGGATGTGCTCCACGCCCTGGATGGTGATGGACTGCTGGATGTTGTCGAGCTCGTCGATCAGCTCGTTGATGGACTCTATGATCTGCGGCTTGCGCTTCCACTGCGCGGCCTTGCCCTTGCGCTGCTTGCCGCCGCCCCAGACCTCCGTCCCCTCGGACACCATGCTCATCTGGTCATGGTTGGCAGAGTCATGCGCCTGCTGCTTCAGCATGTCTGTGAGGTCGGCGAGGCCCACGTCCAGAAGGTTGGACAGCGACACCGTGCGGAACGACGCGAGCTGTGCGAACGGGGCGGCCCGGTTCGCCACAGCGCTGCTGCTCGGCGAAGGGGAGCTCTCCTGCAGGCGGGGGAAGCGGCGCGATCGATGCCGCCGCAAATCGCCATGCATGCGCCATGCATGGCCCCCCATGCAGAGCCATCACACCACCTTCAACAGCCGTCTCACCTGTCCGTGGTGCGATCCCGCCGCTTCGCCCGCGTCCTCCACCACCTCCTCGCGCGCCTCCTCTCGCACGAGGTGCAGCACCCGTCGCACCATGTTCCCTATGCTCAGCTCCACTGGGTTACTCCGCTGCATCTTGAGCCCCACCGCGCGCAGGTCATCGATGAGCGACGCGGCGTCCGGGTGTTTCTGGGTTGTGAGCAGCTGGCGCAGGACCTCTGCAGTTCGGCGAGCACAGTCCATCGCGCCCTCCACCTGGCGCCGCTGGAGCTGCAGGCAGAAGTCGCCCACCGCGTCCATGGTTGCTGAGGTGAACGGGGAGACCAATCGCTGCCTATCTGAACAGGCCAGCGATGGGCGTCTTTGCAATGTGTGACCCCACACACGCGTTCACCCCTGCAGGCTTTCACCCCTCCTGCACCTTATATGCCCAACTCTCCCCCCCCCCTTCCCCCCCCCCCTGCCCTCCCGCGGTTGGGCCGGGATATCCGGCCCAGTTCTCGCCCGTCCTATACTTTTTATGCTTTTGTTGGTGCAGGCCCGACCTGCTCAGAGAGGGGTGGGCACATGCCTCCCCTGTCCTGTTCCTCCTGTCTTTTCTTTTTCCCCTAACTAAATTTAGTTAGGATGTGCCCCTCACCGAGTCCTTCTGTGCCTCCCCCCAAGTGGGGGGCCTGCGACAAGCTCAAAGTCGTGCTCGGTGCAACTCGAAGGGGTGGGCATGTGCCCAGAGCCAGGTTAAGGGTGGCAGGTTTCAAGTCCTGTGTGCTGGCTGAAATCCCAGTTAGAAATCCCCTTGAATGTTAGAGGTTGCAGCCCGGCTTTTCATCCTTTTGGGGGCCACGTCTTGGCCGCGCTCCCTCCTGCGAGAGGGGGGTCTGTCTTTAACTGCCCACACCCTCCGGGGTGTGCGGCGGTGCTTCTTGCCAAATTGGCGGGATATGCGAGTATCCAGCCATGTCCAGTGCTTTTGTGTGGGGAGGAGCCTAACTATATGTGTGTACTCCCCGGGGTTTTCCAGGCAGACCGGGGTGTTTTTTGGCTTGAGGGTCCCTGACTTTTTCTGGCACGGGTTTTGCCCCTTTGCAGGATCCGCTTACGCGATGCAACCCTCCAGCGGGGGGCAATGCTACTTTTGTCAGGGGGAGGGAGAGGGATGGTGCTGAGGCACCCCGGGCCATGTGGGATCCCGGGGGTGGCGGAGGTGTTGAGGTGGGAACGAGTTAGGGGCGTGCCGCCTCAGTGTTTGTTGAGTGTGGACATGGGCTCGCAATCCCGCACCTGGCTCTCAGAACCGTGTGGGTAGTATTTCTTTGCGGTTCGTCACGACGGGGGACTGTGCTGGGGGGTTGGTGTGCGCCTCGCTGGCTGTAGAAGTAGCTCTGGGTCTGTGTTTTTACTCAGTGTCTAGGCGCTCCCGTTGTGTTATGCAAACGACGACGACGACCTTCTATGCTCCCTGAAGCAGAGTATTTTTTTGTGTACCGTGAACTTGCTGGCCTTGCAAGGCCAGGGCCTTGGGCTAGAGGTGGTGGGGTGGGGGGAGAGCAAGAGGTGGAACGCAGGCTGCACGTGCAGCTTTGGGCCAGTAACTGTAACCTCCCGTAACGTTACGGGGGTTACGGGCCATCCCTCGAAAAGTGCCCCGCAACACTCCGTAACCCGAGAAAGGTGTGGAACAGTGTGGATGTGCGCCCCACACCGTTGACTGGCCCTGCAGAGCGTTGACTCAAGGTTACGGGAGGGGTTACGGGAGGGTTACGGGAAAGGCTCCGAGGGTTACGGGTTGGGTTGGTGTGGGTCCCTTATCCCTGGTGCTCTGCTCATCTCCATCTCTGCCCTCGTCATCATGCCAGACCTGTTCTTCAACGAGCCGTTTTGTACACCTCTTCTTCCGCCACCTGCCCCTCTCTCTGTCTCTCTCAGCACCTCTCTCTCTGTCCCTTATCCCAGGTGCTCATCTCCCTTGTCCCAGGTGCTCATCTCCATCTCTGCCCTCGTCATCGTGCCAGACCCGTTCTTCAACGAGCCGAGCCACGAGTGCATGAGGTCGACGCCGGCGGGCCAGGCGCGGTCCAAGGCGTACAACGAGGGCATCCGCTGCCACACGTTGAAAACAGCAGTATTGCCGGCGGCGCAGGCGGCCTCGGGCTTGAATCCCGGGGCCAGCCTCCCCGGGTGGGCCACTTTCAAGGAGGCCATCACCGCGTACTACCGCGCCAAGCGCGCAGACATCGAGCGCACGTGCGACGCGTGGGTGGCAGAGAGCACCAGCGCTGCGCACAAGAAGTCGATGGAGCCAACAACGGCCAGCATTAAGCACGCGATCGCACGCCTTGCGCCGTGAGCGCACTCCTCGGCTCTCCTTGGAGCCCGCACTAATGTGCGTGCACTTGCTTGCGTGCACCACGTGCGTGGGTGGCAGAGTTGATGCATGAACAGAAAAAGTCGATGGAGTCGACGACCGCTAACATCAAGCACGCGCTCGCACGCCTGGCGCCGTTAGCGCTCTCCTTGGCTCTCCTCGGGCCCGCACCAGTGTGCGTGCACTAGTGTGCGTGCACTTGCGTCCAGGTTGCAACCAGGTCACCAGGTCCAGTGCTGCTATGTGATGAATCGCCTGTTTTTGTTGATGGCCGCAGAGAAAGCTCCCGCCGCGTATGTTGCTGCCTCCTCCATATTCCCCTCCCCCATATCGTAGTACCGCTTTGCCTTGCCGATTAAATAATTCGGAAAACGTCGCGGCACAGTCGCGGCAAGGCCGATTTATAAAAAAGATTGCCGGAAAAATAAAAAAAACGCCAAAAGTGACGTCAAAACGGAGGGGAATTCCCCACAAATCCCGCGGCAAGGCACCCAAATTCTACAACAATTGACCCCTTTTTAAAAGTGGCGGCAAGGCAAAGCGGTACTACGGTATTTGTTATGAAACATATCTTATCATGGCAGTGGATGTGTAACACTAATCTCTCTTACCATAAATGGGGGGTGAAACATGGGGGGTGAACTGATATCGCAGCTGTGGCAGATCTATAGATCTATAGATTTATTATACATCTACAGATCTCGCGCGTTCCGTGCAGGGCGGGCCCACCTTCAATACAGCCCCCGCCGTCAGCCGCGTGTCCCCCTTCCTTTTATATGTGTCATGTTCATATAGGCAAATGCCCACATCACGACCCTTTGATTTTGTAAGGAGAAATGAGGAAAGTGTGAAAGTGTGAAAACTGGTACCTTGTAGATCTCGCCCTGCAGCCTATAACTCCTAGCATCGCGATGATACACGCGATGGAGAGGGCGATGGGGAGAGGAGCGCATCGCACCACTGCATAGGATGACGGAACACTGAGTTATTTACCTAGCGCAGCGCTGCAGAGTCATGGCGTGCCCCTCGGCGTGGGTGCTGCTCCTGGCAGGAATCGCCCTGCTGGTTTACCTCATCACGCAGACGTCGCTCTTCACTGCGTTGCTGCTGGTTGCGCTAAGAAGGGGCATGCGGCGTGCTGGCGCTCGCTCAGGCGCATTCTCCAAGACGCCGCGAGGTAGGAAGGGATCGACAACCACAGCAGGACGAATGCCCATGCATGGCGCTGTAGCGCTGATCGAGTGCATGAATGTTGTGCTAGGGGACAATCTCCTGCAACTTCCGCATGGACACATGCATGCAGGCATGCACCCTGCCCCCCCCCCCCCGGTCTCATGCTACCCGAGTTGGAGCTGCACGGCTCGCTCCTGCACACACACACACACACACACAAACACATACACACGCACACACCACACACAAGGCTTCGTCCTGCGCGACTTTGAGCTGCACGGCTCGTCGCTGCGCACACACACAGCACGCATACACAGCACGCACACACACACACACACACACACACACACAAACACACACACGTATACAGCACGCACATACACACGCGCACTCACGGCTCTGTCCTGCGCGAATTTGAGCTGCACGGGGCGTCGCTACACACACACACAACACACAACACAACACACGCACACACGTACACACACACACACATATACACGCACGCACAAGGCTTCGTCCTGCGTGACTTTGAGCTGCATGGGTCTTCGCTACACGCGAGACTGCGGGGACCGCTGGATGTGCGCCTGGTGTGTGTGCGCGAGCTGCGCCTCACATGGCCCAGCTGGAGCAGCCCACTGGGTGTGGCGGTGGCGGGCGTGAGGGTGGAGCTGGCGCAGAAGCAGATGCCAGAGGTATGTGTGTGTGTGCATGTGTGTGTGTGTGTGTGCGTGTATGTGCGTGTGTGTGTGTGTGTTTGCGTGTGTGTGTGTGTGTGTGTGCAAGCTGCGCCTCACATGGGCCAGCTGGAGGAGCCCACTGGGTGTGGCGGTGGCAGGCGTGAGTGTGGAGCTGGCGCAGAAGCAGATGCCAGAGGTGTGTGTGTGTGTGTGTGTGTGCTTGCGTGTGCGTGTGTATGCGTGTGTAAGGGTGGAGCTGGCACTGCAGCAGATGCCGGAGGTCTTGTGTGTGTGGGGGGGGGGGGGGTGTGGTGTGCGTGTGGGGGTGTGGGAGGGTGTGATTCAGGATGGGGCTGGTGTGTGTGTGTGAGGATGTGGAGTTGCACAGTCCACGCACACATGCACACACACACACACACACACACACACACACACACACACACACACACGCATGCACACGCACGCACACCCACACCCACAACGGACCCATCCACCCGAGGCGCCCCCACACACACGCCCCCCCCCTCACACCCTCACACACAGGCCGTCGTCGACACCGAACTGTGGAGCGTGCGCGAGCAGGGGAAGCTCAAGGTGTGGGCGCGGGGTGTGGGGTGTGGGGCGGGGCTTGGGGTCTAAGCTGACCCCCCACAAGGGGTGGTGTGTGTTTGTGCGTGTGTGCATGTGCGTTCGTGCGTGTGTGTGTGTGTGTATGTGTGTGTGTGTGTGTTTAGGCTCACCCCCGAGGTCTTTGGTGACCGGGCCCTGCTTGGGTGGACCCCCCCCCCAAACAAGTTTTTTCCTTCAAGCCGCCCCCCCCCATCTCCCCCTCCTTCGACGCCTGCCCCCCCCCCACACACACTATCGCACACCCCCCCCCCCCCCTTCTTTAATCGACCCCCCCTTTCTGCATCCCCTCCTCTCGGCCAGCGCTCCACCCCCCCTACCAACCGGCATCGACCCCTTCTCGCCGCCCCCCCCCCCCCCCCCAACTTCCTCTCCCCTCTCGCCGCGCCGTCCACGCCCCGTACCCTCAACGAGCATCGACCCTCCGCCGCCCCCCCCACCCCCCCCCTCCAATTCTGTCCCCCTTCGTCTCCCCCCCCCCCCAGCGTCATCCCCTCTCGCCCCCCCCCCCCCCCCCCCCCCCCCCCACCGCCCCCCCCGCCCCCCCCCCCCCCGCCCCCCCCCACCCCCCCCACACACACCCCAACACACACATCTCATCGACCCCTTTCGCACCCCCCCCATCTTCATCCCCTCTCTCGCCGCACTCCCCTCCCCGCCCCATCTCATCCCCCTTCTCGCCCCCCCCCCCTCCCCTCCCGCCTTCCCCCCCCCCCCCCCCCCGCCCCCCCCCCCCAATCTTTCATCGACCCTTCCCTCCCCCCCCCCCCCCCACCCCCCCCCCCCCATCTTCATCCCCCCTGCCGCACCTCCCCTCCCCCGCCCATCCATCTTTATCCCCCTCCGCCTCCCCCCCCCACCACACCACATTTCCATCAAAACCCTCTGCGCCCCCCCCCCCCCCCATCTTCATCCCCCTCTCGCCGCAACCCTCCCCCTACCCCCGCCCCTCTTATCCCCCTCTCGCCCCCCCCCCCACACACACACACATTCTCTCATCAGACCCTTCGCCTCTCCCCCCCCCCCCCCCCGCCCCCCCCCCCCCCCCCCCTACCACACATCTCATCCCTCCCCTCTCGCGCGCACCCCCCCCCCCATCTACATTCAACCCCCCCCACCTACCCTTCATCCCCCCCTCCCGCCGCACCTCCCCTCCCCTCCCCACACACACACCCTCGACCCCCCCCCTTCACCCTCCCCTCCGTGGCATGCCCCCCCCCCTCCCGTCCCCATCTTCATCGACCCCCCCCCCCCCTCTTCGTCCCCCCATCTCGCTCGCCTGCCCCCCCCCCATTTCCTTAACCTGATCAAGAGCATACACACCATCACGGCAGCCACACCATCCGAGCAGGCCCACCAGCAGAGGACGACACACACACACACACACACACACACACACGTACACACACTCATCCATCTATCAGAGCGTTACATGAGCGCGGGCGCACGAACCGGCAATGCTCGTACTACTAGCAGTAGCACACCCCGGCGCGCACACACACACGCATGCACACACACAGACACACACACACACACACACACACACACACGTGCACACATGCACACACACACACACACACACACACACACACTCACACACACACACACACACACACACTCTCACAAGGTGCTCGAGTCCCTGCTATGGCACGGCCCCGGCAAAGTGAGCTCCACACGAGTGCGCGCGGCGCTGTCTAGAGCGGTGCACGCGTGCGTCGAGCTGGGCACAAGAAACATTGCGCTTGAGCTGTCGGAGACGCAGCTGCTGTACCTGCAGGTGTGTGTGTGTGTGTGTGTGTGTTTGCGTGTGTGTGTATGTGTGGAGGAGGGGGGGGAACTGCGTGGCTAGCGTGCCTTGAGCTAGGCACAAGAAACGTTGCACTGAAGCTGTTGGAGATGCAGCTGCTGTACCTGCAGGTGTGTGTGTGTGTGTGTGTGTGTATGTGTGGAGGGGGGGGGGGAACTGCGTGGCTAGCGTGCCTTGAGCTAGGCTCAAGAAACGTTTTGCTGGAGCTGGCAGAGATGCAGCTGCTGTACCTGCAGGTGTGTGTGTGTGTGTGTGTTTTGTGTGTGTGCGTGTTTGCGTGTGTGTGTGTGTGTGTGTGTGGAGGAGGGGGGCGCTGCGCTGGGCATAAGAAACCTTGCGCTGGAGCTGGGTGAGGCCTGGCTGAAGCCTTTGATTATACCCCCCCCCTTCCCCCCCCCCCTGCGCACACCACCAGAAGCCTACCGGCCTGACCCGGCCGCCGCCCGCTCTGAGCAGAAGTCGTTGCGCTCTTCCGCCTGTGAAAAACCTGCCCGGCTTGGAAGCTGGGCACAAACTTGAAGCCTTTGATTTACTTCAACCTGCCCCCACGCTAACCCCGCGGCCCATTCAACACATCCCGACTTGCACAAGAACCGGCATACACACACGCGCACCGGTTCTGCAGCTCCTACTGGCCCGGCGCACCACCATACAACGCCGGACCCAGCCCTCAGCCCAGACCCCACCATGAAAGGCTTTGGTTCTGCAAAATGCACGACTGTACATGATGCCTGTTTTCAACGTGTATTACCCCCCCCCTCCCCCCTCGCGTGCACAGACCGGCAGCCCCTTGTCTATGCCGAGGGAAGGTTCTGTGCGCACGCAAGGATGGCCCACACTTTGCGTGTGCATGTGGCTTGTGTGTGATATAGTCGTGTCGTGTGTGTGTTGGATAGACCTGTGTGTGGTTTTACAGGATTAACACCGTATCGCGCCCGGGCAGGACCCCGGGGCGTGAGTAAAGGCCTGGGGCCTACCACGTATAAGGGGGGCCTCTACTAAAAGAGGCCCACAAGCCCGCCCACCCCGCCCCGTCTGCTTCCCTCTTTGAAAAGTCATGCGACACCATCCATGTATGCGTTTCAACTCCAACCAGCCCCAACACACCCACACACTAGCCCTTGCACAGACCGGCAGCCACTGGACGCAACCTGGCCCGACCCGAACCCACGCTACCCGCCAGCTTCCCGACCGCGACGGCCCACGATGAAAGGGCTTTGATTGTGCACGACACGTGACTGCATGTGTTCAACGTGTATTCCCCCCCCCCCTCGCCCGTCGCGTGCACAGACCGGCAGCCCCGGCCCGCACCCCGCCGCCGACCCCACGCTCGGCCAGCTTCCCGACCGCGACGGCCTGCTCGTCGCGATCCGCTCGGTGGCGGCGGGCCCGCCGCGTGCGCAGCGCTTTGGACGCGTCGCGCCCACGACCTCCGACGATGCCGTCGCTGCTGCTGCTGCGGCTGCTGCCGCTGCCGCTGCCGCCGCTGCCGCCGCTGCCGCGCCGGCGGCGGGGCCCGGGGCGCCGCCACTGCAGCGCCAGCCCGCTCAGGTTGGTCTGCAAGGGTCGTTGTGGAAGTCAGTAACTCGTGTGTATGGGCCCCTAGCCTTCATAGCCGCTGCCGCCGCTGCCGCCGCTGCCGCCGCTGCCGCGCCGGCGGCGGTTCGCGTCGCTAAACCTCGGGGCGGGGAGCTTCCGCCCAGCGAATCTGAGTAGTTAGACGCCGGCAGCGCAGTGGCGCCGCCGCGGTTTGGCCGAGGTGTTGCGTTAGTCTACCGGTACTGGGTCGCGCGCTACAGATGTGTGGCTTTCCTGTTTGACTTGCGAGGGACGCAAGGCTCGACTCTTGGACAAGCTAGTACCAAAGCACGGTTTGGCTCGGGGGTCAAGGGTGAAGGGCTTAGGGCTTGGGGGGGGGGCGGGGGGGGCTCGGGAAGGGCGGAAATGTGTCCGGGGCAGTAAGCGCTATGCACCTGTGCGCAGGGGGCTTTAGGCTTTGCGGCACAGCCTACCTAATGCGCCCATCGCCGGATTACAGGTACCGTCGTCAAAGCAGAGTATGGAGTTACAGTAACAGTTACATCAGCTTTCCAGCAAAGACTACCTCTAGTCCTAGTGCCACCGCCTAGACCCAAGTCCAGTTCTGGCCCTAACAATTACTTGTGAGGGGCGGTATCCACCAGCCGGCTGCCTGCCAACGTGTAGTCCCAGAGCAAAGAGGAGAGCTATTGTGCGACGCCTCCATAATAGGTCCTAACTGCTTCCAGGGGATAGGGGGTCATGTGGCGCTTGCCAATCTACTTGACCGCCGTGGTGGTGGGGCCGGCACCTGAGGGGCAGCCGGACCGTACACCACGGCTCTCCACCCGACCCTATCCTGAGCACGCTCAAACGCCGTGTCCGAAAAAGTCTTCCAATCAAAACGAGTGCCACTAGTTTTGCCTAGCTGCTGAATCAGTAGCTTAAGAAAATATTGTCGGGAGGAGGCTGGAGGCCGGCCTTGCTGCCGAGCCACATCCATTGTGCAGTCAAAAGTCGTCTGAGGAAGACGAGAAGCCGGCATGCGCATCACATGGCCTAGCCACTGCATTGATTGCTTTGCCACAAGGCTCTCAATTGGCTCAGTGTCGCACGCCTGCCGAATATAAGTTAATCTGTGCCGGTCGACCAGGCGCACGCCCAGAATGCGACGAAGGCAGTTAGAGTGGGCAACCTCCAATCGAGTCAATTGTGTTTTAGTAGGGGCCCATAGAAGAGTAGCGTGCTTAGCTGGAAACCCCGTGTTACTGTTACTGTAGGGGCCCATGTTTCGCAGCCATACAGAAAGTGGGGCAGCACGAAAGTGTTGTAAACCCGCATCTTAGACTGCACTTGCATCTTCTTGCTGGCCCAAATCTTATCAAAAGACGCAAACACGCCCAGCGCGCGACCGACACGCACACCGATCTCCTTTTCCACACCACCACTCTGGGTTATCCAACTCCCTATATACTTAAATGCAGAGACGGTCTTCACTTCACCACCAGTCAGCGCAAACGTGGGCAGATCCGCGACAAAATTTGCTGGCAAAATCACCACTTCTGTCTTGGCGGCGTTGATTTGCATGCCAAAGCTAGAGGACACTTTGTTAAGGATTTTCAGCATAAGCGCCAACTGAGCTGGGTCATGCGAGAACAAACATAAATCGTCGGCATACATCAGCATTACTATGCGCTCAACCGACGACGACAACACCGAGCCGCCGGCTCGGGTCACGACTGACACGCCAGCCCCCTCTGGCATCATGTCTAGCGCCTTTTTCACTATGTGGTCAATAAAAACATTGAACAACACAGGAGCAATGACGCACACCTGTCGCACACCAGACGACACGGGGAATTCGTGCCCGATTTTCCCAGCCAGCCGCACGGCAGCTGCGGTGTTGGTGTGAAGATCCTCCCACAGATCAATAATGTGCGGATGAACACTATATAATCTCAGGACTCTCCACAGTGCCGCACGGTTAATGCAATCGTAAGCTTTAGAATAGTCGACAAATGCCACAGCCATGCATTGTTTGTACTCGGCATGTGCCGCGCTCAGCGAGCTCAGAGTAAAAATCGCATCAACAGTGCCTCTGCTTTTTCTGAAACCACACTGAGCCTCATGCAACTGACCATCAACCTGCGTGGAGACGTGGTGCAGAAGTATGGCAGCGTACACTTTCCCGGCAACAGAGAGAAGGCTTATACCGCGGTAGTTACCAGGGGAGACACGCGGACCCTTCCCCTTATATAACGGTGTGATAATAGCAGAGTATGGCGTATAGAGTATGGAGTATGCCGACTGTTTTTTTAGTATGGACCCAGTTGTGGTACTAGAAGAATACCTGGTACTATAAACAGTACCCTACTTTGTACCACATACAACGGGCATCTAGAGACCACCCATGGGTCCCCCCCACAAAAGTATGTTGGTTTACACCTTGACAGTAGCCTGCTTTCCGGATCCCCCCCCTGCCGGCATTTCATCATTGACCCCCCCCTCCCCCCTACTCGCAGACGTTGGAGGAGGGCTCATCCCCAGAGCTGGAGTACGCAATCACGCGGCTCGCGCGCGCTTGCGGCCAGCGCGCCGCGCTCGCGGCGCGCGTGCTGTGCGTCGCGGCACGCGGCGTGCGGTGGCCGTCCCGTCGCGGGGGCGGTACGGACCAGCGGGGCGACGGCAGCGATGGATCGGCGGGGCGCGGATCAGCGGGACCTGGGTCGCCCGCGGGGATCCAGCTCACACAGCTGTCAGTCGCGGGCGTGTCGGTGCACCTGCTGTCGCGCGCTGGCGGCGGCCCCGGCCGCGCGCCCGGGGCGGGCGCCGGTGCGGCTGTCGGTCAAACGTGTCGCGGAACGTTTGACCCGTTTGCGGAGCCGGAGCCGGGGACGGACGCGGTGCAGAAGCGGTACCGGCTGACGCCGACCGCGGTGGCGGCAGGTACTGGGCAGCCTCCGACCGTGGCAGCAGCTTCTGGGCAGCTGCCGGTGCGCGGTGGGCTGGCCGCTGGGCAGGCGGGGCAGGCGCAGCAAGCGCAGCAGCAGCAGCAGCAGCAGCAGCAGGTGCAGCAGGTGCAGCAGGTGCAGCAGCAGGTGCAGCAGCAGCAGGGGGCGCAGCAGCAGCCAGCCCCCCCTGCAGAGCTCGAGTGGGACTGCGTGCACACGCTGCTGTCTCAGTGGGGCGCCGTCGTTGAGATCAAGGTGCGCACCTAAATCCTAAGACCAGACCCTCAAACGAGCGCCCACCCACCCACTCACGCACCCACCCACCCACGCCAACCGCACCCACCCACCCCAGCTTCACACGGGCGGCCACATGCACGGCGACCACGTGTGCGCCGGAACAGCCACCCTCCCTCCCTAACCTAGCCCCGCCAAGACCTGATCCTCAAACGAGCGCCCCCTCCCCCCCCACACACACCGCAGCTTCACACGGGGGGGCACATGCACGGCGACCACGTGTGCGGCGGCACAGCCTCCCTCCCTAACCTAACCCCGCCAAGACTTGACCCTCAAACGAGCCCCCCCCCCTCTGCACACGGGCGCCCACATGCACGGCAACCACGTGTGTGGCGGCAGCGACGGCACCGGTGGCCCTCCTTCCCTAACCTAGCCCCGCCAAGACCTGATCCTCAAACGACCGCACACCCACCCACCCACCCACCCACCCAACCCAGCTGCACACGGGGGGCCACATGCACGGCGACCATGTGTGTGGCGGCAGCGCCGGCACAGCCTCCCTCCCTCCCTAACCTAGCCCCGCCAAGACCTGATCATCAAACGACCGCACACCCACCCACCCACCCACACCCCAGCTTCACACGGGGGGACACTTGCACGGCGACCACGTGTGCGGCGGCACAGCCTCCCTCCCTCCCTAATTTAGCCCCGCCAAGACCTGATCCTCAAACGACCGCAGACCCATCCACCCACACACACACCGCAGCTGCACACCGAGGGCCACAGGCATGGCGACCACGTGTGCGGCGGCACAGCCTCCCTCCCTCCCTCACCTAGCCCCACCAATACCTGCTCCTCAAACAAGCGCCCCCCCTTCACCCCCCTCCACCCCCAGCTGCACACTGGCGGCCATATGCACGGCGACAATGTGTGCGGCAGCGGCGACGGCACCAGCGGCCCGCCCTCCCTAAACCCTAAGACCAGACCCTCAACCGAGCGCCCCCTCCCCCTCCTCCCCCCCCAGCTGCACACGGGCGGCCACATGCACGGCGACAACGTGTGCGCCGGCACAGCCTTCCTCCCTCCTCCCCTAACCTGATGAGGGATGTTGCAGTCAGGGACACCTTTAAAGTTACAAAAGTTACAGTTATTTCCAGCAAAGACTACAAACACAGACACCTATAAAGGCGTATGTTCCGTGCTCGGCGAGTATGGCCCGAGCACCTTCATGAGATGGCTGGGTACTGGTAGGGAACCTCCTCCCTAACCTAGCCCCGCCAAGACCAGACACTCAAACAAGTGCTCCCCCCTCACCCCCTCCACCCCCAGTTGCACACGGGGGGGCACATGCACGACGTGTGTGGCGGCGACGGCAGCGGCGGCCCGCTCGCGCTCTTCGTGTCGGCGTCTTTCGGGCTGAGGAGCAGGGAGCGGTTGCTTGACGCGGCTGCAGGTGCGGCTGCAGTGTGATTTCTAACATTTTTCATACCTGTTTGGCTGGAAATTCGGCTGTGTCCGGCTGTTTACAGCCCAACATGAAATCATTGAGGTACGGCAGCCAGTGTGGCAGCCCCCCCCCCCCCTCCTCCCTCTGTTCTCCTTTTGCGTCAATGCTTCAGGGTTTAGGTTTCCTTTAGACCACGCGCGCCTTTTATCAGACGAGCACTTCTGAAGGACTCAGACAGAAGTCCCCAGACGTAGTCCCTCTATCACACACACACACACACACACACACACACACACACACACACACACACACACACACTACAACACACGCCCGCATCCTGTGGCGCCGCAGGGGGCGGAGTGGACTGTGATGGCGACGGCGGCGTGGGTTTGCGCAGTGACACGCCCGCTAGGGAGTTGTCTCCGAGCGCCAGCCCTGGCGCAAGTCAGGTGGGTGGTAATGGTGATGTGGTGGTGCTGTGATGATGCTCTGACGGTGCTCTGACGGTGCTCTGACGGTGCCCTGATGGTGCTCTGCTGGTGCCCTGATGATGCTCTGCTGGTGCCCTGATGGTGCTCTGATGGCGCCCTGATGGTGCTCTGATGGTGCCCTGATGATGCTCTGATGGTGCTCTGATGGTGCTCTGATGGTGCTCTGATGGTGCTCTGATGGCGCTCTGATGGTGCTCTGAAGGTGCTCTGATGGTGCTCTAACGGTGCTCTGACGGTGCCCTTATGAACGCTGGGTACAGGACGCTTAACTGCTGTGTCATGCCCCCAGGGCTGTCCATTTACCCATAACCCTTTACCCTCAACCCTCAACCCCTCCCACCCCCGTCTTCCCTCGCAGACGCACCTGCCGAGCAGGGCCACCCGAGCGCTGCAGTTACAGTTACATCGGCTTTCCAGCAAAGACTACCTCTAGTCCTAGTACCACCGCCTAGACCCAGGTCCAGTTCTGGCCCTAACAATTACTTGTGAGGGGCGGTATCCACCAGCCGGCTGCCTGCCAACGTGTAGTCCCAGAGCAAAGAGGAGAGCTATTGTGCGACGCCTCCATAATAGGTCCTAACTGCTTCTAGGGGATAGGGGGTCAAGTGGCGCTTGCCAATCTACTTGACCGCCGTGGTGGAGGGGCCGGCTCCTGAGAGGCAGCCGGACCGTACACCACGGCTCTCCACCCGACCCTATCCTGAGCACGCTCTAACGCCGTGTCCGAAAAAGTCTTCCAATCAGAACGAGTGCCACTAGTTTCGCCTAGCTGCTGAATCAGTAGCTTAAGAAAATATTGTCGGGAGGAGGCTGGAGGCCGGCCTTGCTGCCGAGCCACATCCATTGTGCAGTCAAAAGTTGTACGAGCGCTGCGGGGGGGCGCAAATAGAGGCGGCGCGGGTGCATCCCCTAATAAGAATCCCCTAAACCCTAAACCCTCAACCCCTCCTCCCCGTCTTCCCTCGCAGACGCACCTGCCGAGGGAGCGGGGCCACACGAGCGCTGCGGGGGGCGCAAATAAAGGCGGCGCGGGTGCATCCCCTAATCATACTCCCCTAAACCCTGAACCTGCACCCCCCCCCCCCCCCCCCGTCTTCCCTCACAGACTTGCCTGCCGAGGGAACAGCAGGGCCACACGAGCGCCGCGGGGGGCGCAAGGGGGTACCTCCTCCCAAGACACCCTGCACCCTGCACCCTAAACCCTCAATCCTTGACCCTTAACCCTCAACCCCTTCTTTCCTCTTCCCTAGCAGACTCGGCTGCCGAGGGAACAGCAGGGCCACCAGAGCGCTGCGGGGGGCGCAAGCGGGGTCGGCGCGGGCGCCCTCCCAGGCGCGACCGGCCAGCTGCAGCTGCACGTGTGCGCGACGCTCAAGGCGCTCGTCCCGGAGCTCACTCCGCGCGCCGCGCTGCTGGGGCTGCGCATGGTCGATCGGGCGCTGATGGTGGGTAAACCCCAAACCCTAAACCCTAAAACCTCGGTTTTATGGATGTACCACATGTTGCAGTGGGATCGGTCGATCGAGGGGGGTCTTGCTGCCGGGTCTTGCGGTTTTGTGGGAGGGAGGTGGGTGCCCAAGGCCCAAGACCCAGGGCCCAGGGCCCAAGGCCCAAGGCGCCCTTGCCGGGTTTCACGCCGCGCGCCGCGCTGCTGAGACTGTGCATGGTCAATCGGTCGGTCGTTGGTCGTGGGCCGTTTGCACGCATTTGCTGCTGGGGATTGCGCATGCTCGAGCGGGCGCTTGTGGTGGGTCTCGTGGCATCATATGTTGCCGTGGGGTCGATCGATCGGGTGTTGATGGTGGGTCTTTTGTTTATATGAAGGCATCATATGCCGCAGCCCGCACTGTACCGCATGCGTTCACACTTTTACTACCGCCATCCACACTGTACTGCGCAGTACAAGAAGTACGCCGAGTTCTGGGCACGCCGTCCACGAGAGTCGGTGTTCAAGGTTGGTGAATTAATGAGATTGGTTAACTAATTGGATTGGTGAATAAATACATTAATTGGTTAATTACCTTACGCGCCCTTTGCCTTCGCGAAGGAGCATTTTTTTACCCCCCGGCGAAGTTGAAAACGATGGAAAAAAATCGCTAACATCGCAATTCCGGGCGTCAAATTGACTGAAATCAACGAAAAACGAACCCCGCCGAGTGATTAAACAATCATTTTTGACCCCCCCCCCCCGCGAAGGCTAAGGGCGCATACGGTAAGCACCGTCTGCAACCCACACCTAAAGAGCCCAATAGCTTTGCGTGTGTGTGTGTGTGTGTGTGCGTGTGCACGTGCGTGCGTGTGTGTCTGTGTGTCGTTTTGTTCGCGTGTTGTTTGCGTGTGTGTGTGTGTGTGCTTGCGTGTGTGTGTGTGTGTGTGGCGAGGTGTTACACGCGGCACGCTCCCTGCCACCCTAGACCCTGAACCCAACCCCTAAACCCTATACTAAACCAACATACTTTTTAATGGGGGTCTCGGGGTGTACACTCTAGATGCCAAATGTGGGCTCCCACAAAGTCGTGTACTTGAATAAGTACCCAGACTTATTCAAGTACCCAGGCAAAACTAACACTATGCAGTGCCCAGGCCCCTGGTGGCACCACGCGCCCACGTGCATCTCCATGTGCCCCCCCCCACCCCCCCACACACCGCCCCTTCCTTACACACTCCATGCCACCCTAGACCTTAACCCCTAGACCTTAAACCCTAAACCCTAAACCCTAAACCCTGAACCCTGAACCCTGAACCCTGAACCCCATGCAGCGCCCAGGCCGCTGGTGGCACCACGCGCCCACGTGCGTCATCCCTACATGCCCCCCCCCCCACCCCCTCTACACACTGGCCCTGCCCACCACTCACCGCCCCTTCCGTGCACACTCCATGCCACCCTGAACCCTAAACCCTAAACCCTGAACCCTAAACCCTGAACCCTTAACCCCATGCAGCGCCAGGCCGCTGGTGGCACCACGCGCCCACGTGCATCTCCATGTGCCCACCCCCACCCCCCCACACACCGCCCCTTCCTTCCACATTCCGTGCCACCCTAAACCCTAAACCCTGAACCCTGAACCCTAAACCCTAAACCCTGAACCCTAAACCCTGAACCCTGAACCCCATGCAGCGCCCCGGCCGCTGGTGGCACCACGCGTCCACGTGTGTCATCTCTACGTGCCGCGACCGGAACTTCCCCATGCGTCGGCTGAGGGACATCGTGGGGCTGCGGTCGGAGTACATGGTGTGCACGCCATGTCACGCCATGCCATGCCACACATTTTTGTTGTGGGTTGTGGGTTGTGGGTTGTGGCGACCACAGTTTCCCCATGCGCCGGCTGAGGGACATCGTGGGGCTGCGGTTGGAGGACATGGTGCCATGCACGCTGTGGTGGTCGCAAAATAAAACTGCACACATGCTGCACCACACCTATGTCCACACCCACACGCACAGGCCACGTACTGCGAGCTCAAGCGGCGCAAGACAGGCCTGTACACCGATGAGCTCCCGCTGAAGTCGTTCGCGCACGCGGCGGGGTGGCAGCGACAGGTGCGTGCGTGCGTGTGTGTGTGTGTGTGTGTGTGTGTGTGTGTGTGTTTGTGTGTGCGTGTGTGCGTGCGTGAGTGTGTGTGTGCGTGTCTGGTGTGTGTGTGTGTGTGTGTGTGTGTGTGTGTGAGAGCTTTCCGCAGTGTGGCCATAGTAGGGCCAGCACCCGTTACCCCCCGCGCATGTGCGCCCGCCCCGGCCCTAAACGTCCGTGCGTGCATGTGTGCAGGCCGCAGTGATTTCCTTTTCGGCTCTACAGCCATTTTGGCTGCACTCCAGCTGTACTTTGACCTTGCACACAGCTCAACCCATGCAGTGGATTGTGAGTCTGACAAGCCAGCCAGATAGAGCATGTTGACAGCTTCCAAATGACCTATGTATGACACATGGTCAACGGGAGGCCAACGGTCAACGCGGTCAAAGCAGAATCCGGCTGTGGAACAATTTATTAAAAATCCTGAAAAGGAAACCACTGGCACGCCGCCAAGGGACTGTCTGGCCTGCCTGAAGCACAGCTGCAGCAGCGGCTGTTGCTCAAACAGTAATTGTACTAGCAACATCGGGTTTCCAGCGAAGACTGCCCTTCTAGTCCTTGCAGTGTTTCCGTTAGCCAATCGCAACCCGAAAAATGCACTTTCGGGTTGAGATTTGCCTATTCGGGCTGGCGCGTCGGGTTGAGATTGCGCGAAGTCCGACCGGAAAAAGTGTGAAAATCGGCATTTTCACATTGTTTCCGCCAAAATTCGCCTCCGTCGGGTTGAGATTGGCGAAATGAGCGTGAGGCCCGGTTGAGCCCTCATTTTTCTAAGATCCTCAACGGAACCACTGAGTCCTGGTACCACCGCCTAGGCCCAAGCCATGATTTTCTGGCCCTAACAATTCAAACCACTCAAACAGAACAGCGTCAAATTCAAACGGAGCAGTACGGGGCCTCCCATGCAGCACGACGACACAACCCGGTCAGACACACACACACACACACACATATACATCTCCACACACCCCACACACACGCACACACGCACACGCAGGCCGCCAAGGGACTGTCTGCCCTGTCTGAGGCGCAGATACAGCAGCACACAGCACATCACATTCATAGGCGGCCTCGCAGCGCAGAGACAGTTCCTGATCGTGCCTCGCACACACACCGCACACACACACTCACACATACACACACACACACACACACGAATCTCCCCCCCACATGCACACACGACGCACACACACATCCACCCACATACAAAAAAATACCCCCCCCCCCACACACCCCACACACACATGCAGGCCGCCAAGGGACTCTCTGCCCTGTCTGAAGCGCAGCTGCAGCAGCGCCTGCGGCAGATGGAGTGGAGGCTCACGCTGTCGCAGGTATTTGGGAGCACTGGTTTCATTTTCGGCACTTGAAGCCAGATTTGGGAGCTATGGATGGAGCTGGTTCAGTCAAATTGCTCCAGAAAATCATCTGAAGTTCATGGGAAGATGAAATCCCTGATTGAGAGTTTCCTAGCGAATCCCACATGGAACGCGTGACTGTGGTCACATGGGCACATGGAGTGGAGGCTTACGACGTCGCAGGTGTTAACGCACACACACGCACACACACACACACAAACACACACAGGTCGTGACGTACCGCACTAGTGTTGCCCTCAAGCACTCCCGTTTTCTTCGGTCGCGGCCGGAAAATTTATTGGAGTGGAAGGCTGCGCTGGAGTACCTCAACCGTGAGTGTAGCACCTGCATGCGTGTGATCTGCTGCTCTGAATAATATGGGTTCCCAAAATGCGCCCGCGCCCGCGCCCGCGCCCGCGCCCTAAACCCACCGAGTGTATGAAGCACACACTCACACCGCGCTCCCCCACGTTCACACATCCCCGCCCCCAACCGCCCCACCGTGCGCAGGGTTTGTCGATGCACACCCCACACTCAAAGACACGGACGACGGCGGCTGCGAGTGCACCCACCCGCCCACCCAAGCACACGGCAGCTGCAAGTGTGCACCCTACCCCCCCCCCACACACGTCACGTTCACACACACCCACGCCCGCTTGTCCCGCTGGAGCCTTGGAACCGATTGTGACCGCCGGCATTGGATTGTGAACTGTCATAATCATTGAATGTGCGCGAAGTTGCCACAGCTACAAACTGGACTGAGCTGTCTTGTCACGCGTGTACGCAGTGTTCGTGGACGCACACCCCACACTCGAGGACACGGACGATGACGGCGGCGGCGGCGGCGGTGGGTGCGCTGTGTGCGCGTGCCAGTGGCTTTTCAATTTTGTTGTACAGTTTTCTGTTAAATCGTAGATCGTAGTTTACGGAGATCGGAGATGAGCAGAAAACTGGAGTTTCTGCATAACAGTCAGTTCACACTTAGGTGGAACTGAGGGCCAGGTATAACCTGGCCTCCTTCCTTGGTACCTCATCCTGTTGATTCATACTAAGGAAGCTTAGCCTTAAGCATTCATTACAACTGTGACGCCAGTCACAGCGTCTTAGTTTCCCACCACCCTACCCTCACCTTCGGCGCCAAGACACCACCACACCGCAGGTGTCAATAGATTACGGCGTCCAAGGCACGTTACAGGTCTATGCACAAGGCGGCCGAGGAAGACTAGTGGTGGGGGAGGGGGGGGGAGAAGGTCTTCACACACACGCGGGGAGATGGAAGGACTGTCTCAGTCCAGAAGTTTGGTGGGGGGAGGTCACTGACCGTCCCAGCTAGCTTCCTCGTCTGGTCCTGCATCGGGCGAGCGACACAAGTAACAGACAATACAACTGCTACCAATTCGCCGTCTCATTGTCGTCTCCTACTCCAACTCAGCCCAGCTCAGCTCAGTGGCAACTCAGCACAACTCAGTGGCAGCTTAGTCAAGAACAGCTGTTGCAGATTTTTTTGGTCCACAGCCCATCCACAGACATTTGACCAAAATTCTGGCCGTGTCCGGTCCGGCTGTGTACTTACATAAAAGGAAAGCACGACCGTGTGTGCTGAGTTTGGGAGGGCGTGTGTGTGTGGCGGGGGGGGGGGGGGGCTCATACACAGACACACAGACATGCACACGAGCCACACACGCGTGCACACACACACATACACACACGTGCACGTGCACGTGCACACACACACACACACACACCGGGAACCCGAGTGGTGTCTATCCCTCCCTTTCATCCGTGTTGATTGTCACACGCAGCGGCAGCGGCATCTCTGCCGGCGTGCGTTGCCCGCGCGTTGGCGTGCGCCTCCCCCTCCCCGCACCCTGCATGCACGCACGCGGCACCCAAATGGTAGACCGACTGTAACATTTCCTCATGACCACCCGCAGGCGGCCGCAGCGGAATCAGCAACGGCGCTGCGCTGCCCGCGCGTCCGCGTGCGCCTTCCCCCTCCCCTCCCCTGCATGCACGCACGCGGCACCCTAATGGTAGACTGACTGCAGCATTTCCTCACGACCACCCGCATGCGGCGGCAGCGTCGTCGTCGTGCGCTGCGCTGCCCGCGCGCCGGCGTACGCCTTCCCCCTGCATGCGCGCACGCGGCACCCAAATGGTAGACCGACTGTAACATTTCCTCACGACCACTCGCAGGCGGCGGCAGCGTCGTCGTTGTGCGCTGCGCTGCCCGCGCGCCGGCGTACGCCTTCCCCCTGCATGTGCGCACGCGGCACCCTAATGGTAGACTGACTGTGGCATTCTCTCATGACCACCCGCAGGCAGCGGCATCTCTGTCGTCGTGCGCTGCCCGCGCGTCGGCGTGCGCCTCGTATGCGAGCCGCCGCCGTTGCCGTCGACAGCGTCAGCACCAGGAGCGGCCGCGCAGCAGCAGCAGCATAGGCAGGGCGCGGGAGGCGGCTGGCAGCCGTTCAGCTCCGGCTCACAGATCCTGATCGAGGGCGCCGAGGTCTCGGTGCCAGACATCCACCACGTGCGTAGTAACCTGTAGTTAGGCACCTATGTCTAATAGTTAGGGCTTAGTTAGAGTTCAGGGTTTGGGGTTGAGGGTTGAGGGTTGAGAGTTAGGGGGTTAGTTAGGGCTTATTTCTAATAGTTAGGGCTAGTTAGGGTTCAGGGTTTGGGATTTAGGGTTTAGGGTTCAGGGTTGAGAGTTAGGGGGTTAGTTAGGGCTTACGCGATGTAGGCGTCCAGCATACCAACCCTGATCGTGGGCGCCGAGGTTTCGGTGCCGGACATTCACCACGTGCATAGTAACCTGCCGTAAGGCACGTATTTCCAACAGCCCCAGCATGCGCATCGGAGGGCCGAGGACTTCAAACAGCTGCACCCGAATGCCGCATCCCTAACCGCACACCCCGCTCTACCCTCTCTCTATCTATATCTCACTCTCTACATCTGTACCATAGGCATCTGTACCATAGGTCTGCGCGTGTTTTTGCCGAGCGCATCGGAGGGCTGACCCAAACAGAGGACGAGTTCATGCGGCACCCGGATGCCGCATCTTTAACCGCCCACCCCTCTCTCACTATCTCTCTCTCTCTCTACATCTGAACCATAGGTCCGCGCATCTTGTTGCCGCGCGCGCGCACATCGGAGGGCTGACCCAAAACAGAGAACGTATTTATGCGGCACCCGGATGCCGCATCTTTAACCGCCCACCCCGCTCAACCCTCTCTCACTATCTCACTCTCTCTCTACATCTGTACCATAGACCCGCGCGTCTTGTTGCCGCGCGCGCGCACATCTGAGGGCTGACCCAAACAGAGGACGAGTTCATGCGGCACCCGGATGCCGCATCTTTAATCGCCCACCCCGCTCAACCCTCTCTCACTATCTCTCTCTCTCTCTACATCTGTACCATAAGACTGCGCACTCACTATCTCTCTCTCTCTGCCTCTCTCTCTCTCTCTCTCTCTCTCCATCTGTACCGTAGGTGCGCGTGCGCATCGGTGGGCAGATGACTTCAAACGGCTGCACCCTGCCACCGCATCCCCAACCACCAACTCCGACCAACCCTGCCTCTGCCTGTACCATAGGTGCGCGCATCTGCCGCGCGCGTGCGCATCGGAGGGCTGGCCGACTCAGAGGACGAGTTCATGCGGCCCCCGGATGCTGCATCCCCTACCGCCCACCCCGCTCAACCCTCTCTCACTATCTCTCTCTCTCTCTCTCTCTGTACCGTAGGTGCGCGTGCGCATCAGTGGGCAGATGACTTCAGACGGCTGCACCCTGCCGCCGCATCCCCAACCGTCAACTCCGACCAATCCTGCCTCTGCCTGTACCATAGGTCCGCGCGTCTGCCGCGCGCGTGCACATCGGAGGGCTGGCCGACTCAGAGGGCGACTTCATGCGGCTGCCGGCGCTGATCCCGTTTCCCCAACCGCCCGCCCCGCTCAACCCTCTCTCTCTCTCTCTACCATAGGTCCGCGCGTCTGCCGCGCGCGTACGCATCGGAGGGCTGGCCGACTCAGAGGACGACTTCCTGCGGCTGCCGGCGCTGCCAGAGTTTTTTGACGTGACGTGCCCAAAGTACGACGGGTCGCCTGCCGCACTTGCCCCCCACACTTCAGGTGGGTGGTCGATTTGGTGGACGCCGATGCTGGCGCATGAGACCTTGGCGGGGTGTCCAGGTCTGACACCCAACCACATTGATTTTAGTTCCGGCTGTCCACAGCCATTTGGCTGTATTCCAGGTGTACTTTGACCTTGAACACAGCTCAACCCATTCAGTGGATTGTAAGTCTGACAAGGCCGCCAGATAGAGGTCGCCAAGAGCTTTCAAATTACCTATATATTAGGACAAACGGTCGACGGGAGGTCAACGGTCAGCGAGGTCAAAGCAAAATACGGCTGTGGAATAATTAATTTAAAATCCTGAAAAGCAAATCACTGCCCAACCGGGACGTTCCACTCCTGCGGGGGACAAAGCAGCTGCAGGGCACAGCGCTGGTGGCTTGCAGGATTTCGATTTAAAAATGAATGGTTTCACCTAACAGGCCTGAATCCAGCCCCTTTTTACACAACCACAGCACGACGGGGCGCCTGCCGCCCAGTGATTTCCTGTTCGTGACTTGTGATTAATTGCCTGGAGCCATTTGACTTGCATTTGACTGAAAATCTGGCTCCGTGGCTCCCAGATCCGGCTCCACATGCTGAAAAGGAAACCACTGCTGCCCCCCCCCCCCCACACACCGCGCCTCAGGTGGGTGTTTGGTTGGGGTTCAAAGTTTTGGTGCAGCTCTGGTGGATTTCAGGATGTGGGGCTCGCCTGCTAAAGCCTGATCCCAGCCCCTTGCAGAACGACCCAAAGTAAGACGGGCCGCCTGCCGCAGCTTCCCCTCACGCCTCTGGGGTGGGTGTTTGGGTTGGGCCTCCCGTTTTGGCGCAGCTCTGGTGGATTTCAGGATGTAGGCGTCGCATGACGTCCGGACCCAGGTCCTTAACAGCAACACCCATGGACAGGCAGAAGCGGCGGCAGCGGCGGCGGCGGCGCTCTCCGACCATGCGCGCCTTGTGCTGCCCCCCCCCCCACACACACACTCACCCCTCTTCCTCCGCCCAGACCCCTTTGAACTCACCCGAACGGCCTCGGACTGACAAAAGCGGCGGCGGCGGCGGCGGCGGCTCTCTCTCCGGCCACGCTCGCATCGCGATGGCGGGCGAGGGCGCCGACACTCCCCAAACCCCCAGCTAAACCCTCCTCAAACTTGACTCCCAAAACTAAACCCTCCCTTGGAAAATCCTGAACGGCCCCTGCGCAGGCGAAAGCGGCAGCGGCGCCGCCGCCGGCGCTCTCTCCGGCCACGCGCGCATCGCGATGGCGGGCGAGGGCGCCGACGCTCCCCAAGCCCCCAGCTAAACCCTCCTCAAACTTGACCCCCCAAACTAAACCCTCCCTTGGAAAACCCTGAACGGCCCCTGCGCAGGCGAAAGCGGCGGCGGCGCCGCCGCCGGCGCTCTCTCCGGCCACGCGCGCATCGCGATGGCGGGCGAGGGCGCCGACGCTCCCCAAGCCCCCAGCTAAACCCTCCTCAAACTACCCCCCCCCCTCACCCCTCCTCCTCCTCCCAGACCCCCTTGAACACCCCCAGACACCCCTGAGCAATCCCGCACAGGCGACGGCGGCGGCGGCTGCGGCAGCGCTCTCTCCGGCCTCGCGCACATCGCTCCGACCCTCCCAACGCTATATTCCTGCAACCCCTTCGCCACGCCTCAACACCCCTGAGCAGCCCCTGGAACAACCCCCAACCGCCCCCCCAAAACAGCCGCCAACACCCCCGCGCAGGCGAAAGCGGCGGCAACGGCAGCGGCGGCGCTCTCTCTGGTCACGCGCGCATCGCGATGGCGGGCGAGGGCGCCGACGCGGCCTCAAACCACGGGCCAGGAGGGGGCCTGCACAGCGGGACCAACACCGGGCTCTACCCGGAGGCGCCCATCTCTGAGTACCTGCCGCGTGTCAAGGTATCGTTTTTTGATGGGTCGCTATTTGTAACTGTCTTGGGGGGGGAGGGGGGGGGTGATAGGGCAGCGGGACCAACACCGGGCTCGACCCGGAGGCACCCATCTTGGAGTTCCTTCCGCGCATCAAGGTATCGGTTTTATACATGGGTCGCTATTTGTAACTCCCTTGGGGGTGGGGGGTGATAGGGCATCGGGACTAACACCGGGCTCTATCCAGAGGCGCCCATCTCGGAGTACCTTCCGCGTTTCAAGGTATCGTTTTATGTATGGGTCGCTATTTGTGACTCCCTTGGGGGGGGGATAGGGCAGCGGGACCAACACCGGGCTCTACCCGGAGGCACCCATCTCGGAGTTCCTTCCAGCGTTTTATATATCTGGGTCGCTATTTGTTACTCCCTTGGCTGTGTTGGTGATAGGGCAGCGGGACCAACACCGGGCTCTACCCGGAGGCACCCATCTCGGAGTTCCTTCCAGCGTTTTATATATCTGGGTCGCTATTTGTTACTCCCTTGGCTGTGTTGGTGATAGGGCAGCGGGACCAACACCGGGCTCAACCCGGAGACGCCTATTTCGGAGTACCTCCCGCGCAAGGTAGGCGCGCGCGTCTTTTTTTATTGATGGGTTGCTATTTGTGACTCCCTTGTGGGGTTGTGGTGGTGATAGCACAGCGGGAACAACACTCAGTGACAGGGCTGTTCCCGGAGGCGCCAAGTTCGGAGTACCTACCGGACGTCGAGTTTTTTTCTTCTTCTGTTTCTTGCCTTATAAGTTCAAACCTCCACACTTCCGAACACTCTCCCCCCCCCCCCACACACAACAACAGGTCAGCGTCACCCCCTTGAGGTCAACCTCCACACGCGCTGCTCAAAGGCGTTTTCAGAGTTCTGCATTTTTTATTATTATTTTTATTTTATGTGTGCTGTTCTTGCCTTCACGTTCACACCTCTACACCTCCGCACACTCCCTACACCCCCCCACACTCTCTCCCACACACTAGAGCAGGTCAGCGTCGCCCCCGTCGAGGTCAGCCTCCACATGCGCTCCTCAAAGGCGCTTGCCGAGTTCTGCATTTTTATTGTTTTTTTTCTTGCCTTCACGTTCACACCTCCACACCTCCACACACACACACCACACACAAAAACAGGTCAGCGTCGCCCCCGTCGAGGTCAACCTCCACACGCGCTGCTCAAAGGCGTTTGCAGAGTTCTACCACGCTTTCTTGACGCACCAGTCACGAGGCGGGGACAAGGACGCACGCCGGATCCTGGTGGGTGCTTGTGTGTGTGCGTGTGTGTGTGTGTGTGTGTGTTGATTTGAACTAATGGGTCTTGAGCCCTGAGCCCTGAGCAGGACTTTTCGGGTCTGTCGTGCGCGTGCCTGGCGCACCAGTCGCGAGGCGGGGACAAGGAGGCGCGCCGAATCCTGGTGGCTGGTCAGGTTTGCCGTTTTTTTCTCTAGGGTTTTACCGGGGGGGGGGGGCAAAAAACACAAGAAATGGAACACATGATGGAATCTTGTCTCCTTGCTGTGAATGTTCCAAAACTGTGAGAATTTCGAATTTGGACACCTGGGGGCCGAGATGTGAGGGCTCAAAGTTGGGGGTAGGGGCGGGGATCCAGAGCTTTCTACGAGGGGTTCAGCACTTTCTTTCCAGTGGGCCATTTTGGACGGGAAAACAACCATTGGAACCGCCTTGATGAGAGGAGCACGAATCCACTCTAAGAAGTGACCCTGGGTTAAAGGGTGGGGGGTCCAGACACCCTAACGCTCAAACTCCTCCGCGTGCTCCCTGCGGTGCACCAAGTGCCCACCATGGGATTTGAGCAACCTTCATGGATTGAGATGGGACTGATGCCATCTGAGCCTCCTTGGAGAGCACAGCAAAACAACTCATGAGAGTCAACCCTGAATCTGCCTGGAGAGTGTGAACTGGAGGGCACACACTCCTTGGTGGCTGCCATCGAAGCCATGGTATGGCTGCATTTTAGGGGTTATTTCGGCTATCTTCTGACGACTTAGACATTGCGATGGACAGCACTCACTGTTACGAAGCCATGCGCATTGGTCCCGGCTCCATGCATGGCGTATTTTGTGAGATGGGGGGGGGGGTTGTATCATGTGTTCCAGCATTTTCTTTTCTGTCCCCCCCCCGTGGGTTTTATGCTTTTAAAACCCCAAGCCCTAAACCCTAAATCTGTGGGTGGTCTTAGTTTTTTTGTTAACGGCTTACGGGGGTTTATTAGGGCTAAGGGCTTGGGGCTTCGGTGCTTTAGGGTTTAGGGTCTGAGAATGTCTGCTGTGCACATTTCTGATGCACCAGCCGCGAGGCGGGGACAAGGAGGCGCGCCGAATCCTGGTGGGTGGTCAAGGTTTGCCGTTTTTTTTGGTTTTAACGGTTTTAAAACCCCAAGCCCTAAGCCCTGCCTAAACCCTAAACCTGTGGGTGGTCTAGTTTTTTTGTTTGTTAACGGCTGACGGGGGCTTATTAGGGCTTAGGGCTTGGGGCTTCGGTGCTTTAGGGTTTAGGGTCTGCGGAGTGACGAACACAGCCGTCAGTGACCCGCATTTGCCCCTTTCCCCCACTGCTTTTTGAATGAGGTTATTCACCCTCTTGTTGGCGCACGGTTGGTCACCCGCCTCCAAATGGAATCTCCTCAATGATGACCAGAAACAGCCTATCTAGCTTTACCGTGCAGAGTTCTCTGTATCGATATCTCTCTCTCTCTCTTAATCCGAACCTAATGGGTCTTGAGCCCTGAGTCCTGAGCACGAGTGTGTGTGTGTGTGTGTGTGTGTGTGTTAATTTGAACCTTATGGGTCTCGAGTCCTGAGTCCTGAGCAGGGCTTTTCGGGTCTGCCGTGCGCATTCCTGACGCACCAGTCGCGAGGCAGAGACATGGAGGCGCGCCGCATCCTGGTGAGTGGTCTGGTCTGGTCTGGGTGGTCTTGGTTTTTGACGGTCTACGAGTTTTTTTTAAGGCTTAGGGATTGGGGCTCCAGTGCTTAGGGTTTAGGTTCTGAGGGTGGGCTCCAGTGCTTAGGGAAGGGCCTTGTCACTCCCACCCAAGCCCAAAATTTTCAACAGGCTTCCTGAATCTGTATTTAAGGCCCCTGCAAATTTTCGATGCTCGCCGTCTTGGGTAAGACGGCCGTAAAGGGTTTGGCGTGAGTGTAAATTTGACACCATGGAAAAGTGGGAGTGACGGGGCCCTTGCTTAGGGTGAAGGTTCTGAGGGTGGTTAGGGTGCCTGCCGTGCGTGTTCCTGGCGCACCAGTCGCGAGGTGGGGACAAGGAGGCGCGCCGAATCCTGGTGTGTGTGTGTGTGTGTGTGTGTGTGTGTGTGGGTGGGTGAGTGAGTGGGTGGGTGGTGGGTGCACGTGTGCGTGTGTGTGGGGGTGTGCGTGTGTGGGTGTGTGCACGTGTGCATGTGTGCGTGTGTGTGTGTGTGTGCGTGTGTGTGTGCGTGTGCGTGTGCGTGTGCGTGTGCGTGTGCGTGTGCGTGCGTGTGCGTGTGCGTGTGGCGTGTGCGTGTGCGTGTGCGTGTGCGTGTGCGTGTGCGTGTGCGTGTGTGCGTGTGCGTGTGCGTGTGCGTGTGCGTGTGCGTGTGCGTGTGCGTGTGCGTGTGCGTGTGCGTGTGCGTGTGCGTGTGCGTGTGCGTGTGCGTGTGCGTGTGCGTGTGCGTGTGCGTGTGCGTGTGCATGTGCGTGCGCGTGTGCGTGTGCGTGCGCGTGTGGGTGTGCGCACGTGTGCGTGTGTGTGTGTGTGTGTGTGTGTATGTGTGTGTGTGCATGTATGCATGCGTGCATGCGTGTGTGTGTGTGTGTGTGTGTGTGCGTGCCCGTGCGTATGGCTGCACGTGTGCGTGTGTGTGTGTGTGCGTGTGTGTGTGTGTGTGTGTGTGTGCGTGCCCGCGCTTATGGCTGGTCGCCCGCAGCGAACGGACTTAGATCCATGCGTGTTTTTTTACTTCTGAAACAATTGCCGGGGTGTGTGCTATGATGATGGATGTTACAGTCAGGAACACCTCTAGAGGCTATAGGACAGGCAAGAGCCGAAATCCAGGATGCCCGTGCGGTGGGAACTGTAACAGATTTCTGTCTCTGTGTGTGCGTGTGTGTGTTAGACTATCGAGAAAAATTACAACTTAAATACCCACATGATGGTACAGCGTATCCTATTAATCATAGATTGTAATAACTTGGATTTTTTTAAATGTTTTTTTTTATCATTGATAAGGGGTACTTGACAGGGCCTTGGGGTTCAAGTTTTTATGGCCAAGGGTGCAGGGGTTCAGGGTTCAGGGTTTATTTTCATCGTCTCAATTGGGCTTTACATTTTGCTCACACACATCCTTCTGCCCCTGCACCTTCACCGCAGCCCTCTCTCTCTGCCCCGCTCTGCACCTTCCCTGCACCCTCCCTGCAGCCCCCCCCCCCCCAATTTTCCGGCGTTTGGAGCCCGAGTTGGGAGCCATGGAGCCGGATGTTCAGTCAAACGGCTCCAGAAGATAAATTAAAACTCCGGAGCACAAAAGCACTGCCCCCCACCCCACCCACCCCTTCTGACCCTACACACCCTTTGGTGTCTGTTCCCAGCTGCTCTCTGGCTCCTCGTCCCTCAGGGGCCTCTTCACAGACTTGAACGCGTGCAAGCACCCACCCTTTCTAAAAATAAATATAAAAAATGTCCCCCCACACACCCACGCCCACAGCTGCTCCCTGGCGTCGGCTCCTCGTCCCTCGAGGGATCCATCACAGACTTGTACGCGTGCATGCATCCACCCTTTTTAAAAAGACTGCCCCCCCCCCGGAGGAGCTGGCGCCCCCGGAGGAGCTGCCCCCCCGGAGGAGCTGCCCCCCCCCCGGAGGAGCTGGCGCCCGTCAATGCATGCTGGACATTGGTCAAGATGGCTGCCCGTGGAGGCGGGCTACCATCACGGCTTCAGCGGTGGCGACCGCCGAGGCAACACAGAGTAAATCCGCTTCACCAATCGCAGCGTTCGTCACCGCGCTCATCCTCGGGGTCGCTCGTCTGCCGGTGACTGGCGTTGGAAGGTCTTCAGGCAGCCTCCATGACAACTCTGTCGTCCATGCACCCCTGGAGGGTGGGACCTGGCCATGCATGAGGCATGGGGCGCCGGCTGAGCCCCATGCAAACGAGAGCTGGACAGCCATGCACTGCCAGGCGGGGACCGTTCCAGTCAGCGCCAGTCGGCTCTGCCGGCTTGACTGGCCACAAGGCCACTACTGTGGCCTTGAGGAAGGTCCTCTCCTATATGCTCCTTGCCAGACATGTCTCTCAGAGACCGCTGTTTGGGGTAGTCTAGCCGGCGGGAGCGGTAGTCTATCGGCCGGGAGCCGGCGGTACTGTAGTACTTAAGTGAGCTGGAGTATCGGCAGGTGTCTCTAGTAGAAGAGTAGCCTGCTTAGCTGGAAACCCCGTGTTACTGTTACTGTTACTGCCCCCCCCCCCCCCCCGCAGCTGCTCTCTGGTGTCGGCTCCTCGTCCCTCGAGGGACTCTTCACAGACTTCACAGACTACGCGTGCATGCAGCCACCCTTTCTAAAGAACATCCCCACACACACACCCTGTCCTTTCCTCACGCCCACAACCGCAGCTTCCCTCTGGTAGCGGCTCCTCATCCCTCGAGGGACTCATCACACATTTGTTCACATGCATGCACCCACACTTTCTTTACCCCCCCCCCCCCCACACACACGCCCACAGCTGCTTTCTGGTGTCGGCTCCTCATCCCTCGAGGGACTCATCACCTACTCGTACGCGTGCATGCACCTACCCTTTCTAAAAAATGGAACCCTGCCCCCCCCCACACACACGCCTACAGCTGCTTTCTGGTGTCGGCTCCTCATCCCTCGAGGGACTCATCACAGACTTGTACGCGTGCATGCACCCACCCTTTCTATAAAAAAAAAACTTTAAAAGAACTGTCCCCACACACACCCACGCCCACAGCTGCTCTCTGGCGTCGGCTCCTCGTCCCTTGAGGGCTGCATCACAGACTTGTACGCGTGCATGCACCCACCCTTTCTAAAAAAAAAACTTTAAAAGAACTGTCCCCCCACACACCCACGCCCACAGCTGCTCCCTGGCGTCGGCTCCTCGTCCGTCGAGGGACTCATCACACATTCGTACGTGCGCATGCGCCCACCCTTTCTAAAAAATATCAAACCCCTGCCCTTCCACACACACACACACGCCCACAGC
>VFSX01000631.1:0-10000 GCA_016618255.1 Chlamydomonas sp. UWO 241 | reverse complement strand
GACCCTACGGCCGTAGGACCCTACACCCTAGGACCCCGCCCCCCTTAACCCTAAACCCTAAACCCTAGACCCTAGGACCCTACACCCTAGGGCCATGCACCCTGAGCGGCGGCTGCGCGCGGCGGCTGCGGGGCTGTCGGGGCCTGCTGGTGCGGCGGCGCCACGGCCGCGGGTGGGTCGAAGGATTGGGGGTTAGAGTGGAGGGGGGTGGGGTGCGGCTTGGGGGGCAGCAGCGGCGGCGGCGGCGGCGGCGGCGCACGGGGGCGGCGTGGCGGCTGCGGGGCTGCCGGTGCCTGTTGGCGCGGTACTTCCTTGCGGCTTGGGTGGGGCGCGGAGGGAGCGGCGACGGCGGCGGCGGCGGCGCGCGGGGGCGGCGCACAGCGGCTGCGGGGCTGCCGGGGCCTGCTAGTGCGATGCCGCCACTGCTGCAGGTGGGTCTAGGGATTGGTGTTCGGAGTGTAGGGGAGGGGGGGGGATGCTTTAGATGGGCGCGGCGGGAGCAGCGGCGGCGGCACGCGGGGGCGGTGCGAGACGGCTGCGGGGCTGCCGGGGTGGCTGCCGCAGTTGCGGTAGGTTAACCTCAACCTGACCCCAACCCTCAGCCCCCCCCACTCCAGAGCGGAAACCGTCGAGCCGTAAGCCTACCTCGGGGCATGCCTCTGACTGCCTAAGGCCCACCCACCTTCCACCCACCTTCCACTCACCTTCCGCTCACCATCCGCCCATCCTCCACCCACCTTCCACCCACCTTCCTCCCACCTTCCGCCCACCTTTGATGCACCCCCCCCAGTACTGATGATGAGAGTTTTACAATCCACTTCTGGCGGTCACACGTACGGTTCCAAAGCTCCAGTGGGACTTAGAGAAACAAGGCTCAAGGCCCACAAAAGGTCAAGCTACAAGTAGCCCACGGTAACGCCATCCACACTTGGTGGCGGGCGCCAAGCAAGCAGCACCACTGTGCAGGCTGCACACCCAGCCCCTCAAATGGCCAGAGGGCGGACCCAAGGTATGAAACCATGAAGGGACCAAAAAAGCCCTCCCCCAGACCACCGGGTCATGTAGGTTCGAGCACTCTACTCAGCGACCACACCGCACCCGCCACCGCACGCGTGTGGCGCCACCTCCCCTTCAAAAACACCCCCAGAGGGAATGCCATCTAGCAAGCAGGTGCAGGCACCCGCTCGCCGTCAACGACGAGGCGCGCGCGGTGGAACTGCGCCCGCTTCCCCGCAACCTTGGCGGCGAGGAAAGCGGGCCACAGCGCCTGGTGCTGCGCCTCCTCGCGGTCACTGAGGACGTCGAAGACTGCAGTCGAGTCCACGCAGCGGCGCAGCTCGTGGCGCCAGCGCACGACAGTGTCGGCCACGGCGTCAGACGCCACGGTGAAGAGCACACGCAGCACACCGCCCCCGCGTGGCTCCACGCCGATGCCCCCGTCGGCAGGCTTGGCGTTGAGGAGCGACGCGGACACGACGGGCTCCTATGGCCTCTGGTGCTGGGCCGACGACGTCATTTGCTGGCTTGCAAGCCAACACACAGATGCTGACATGCACATCCAGGCCCACACTTCGCCTGCTTGGCTGAGTGTGCTGCTCGCTTGGCGCCCGCCGCCGCGTGTGGGTGGCGCCGCTGTGGGCTACTTTTTTAGCTTTGACCTTTTGTTGGGCCTTGAGCCTGCTGTCTGTCCAGTCCCGCTGGAACTCTGAAACTGATTGTGACCGCCGGCAGTGGATAATGACACCACTAGTTACACATCCAGTGGTGTCATTAAGGAATCAGATAATGTTGTGTTTGCCCCGGCAACATACGAGGGAACATGCCGAATCGCCCCCGCTAGAGGCGTTTTTTCGCGGGAAAGTGTGAAAATCGTCGAATTTCGCACTTTTCAGAGCGCAATTCCCCCGATTCGCCCCGCATTTTCCCGATTTGCCCCCGCAGCAGAATGACACCACTGTCTGCGGCACTTCCCTCTTACCTTGGAGCATGCCCACCACCGCCATCGCCCCAAATCTCAGCCCCCCTAACCCCCCGACCTTACCCCCTGCAGGGCGCCGCCTCATACTCGGTGGCCACTGGTGTCGCCCCATGGGGCACCGGCGGAAACCTCGTAGCTCCCGCAGCTTCGCCCCAGCTTCCCCAGCGGCGCGTGCAGCTTCCGGGCGACGGGGCACACGGCAGCAGGTGGGTGTTGTGATTGGGGGGGGACAGCTTCCAGGCAGCTTCCGGGCAGCTTCCAGGCGACGGGGCACATGGCAGCAGGTGGGTGTTGTGATTTGGGGGGAGTCCGCAGCTTCTGGGCAGCTTCCGGGCAGCTTTCAGGCAGCTTCCGGGCAGCTTCCGGGGACGGGGCACACGGCGGCAGGTGGGTGTTGTGATTTGGGGGGGTTGCCAGCTTCTGGGCAGCTGCCGTGCAGCTTCCGGGCTGCTTCCGGGCGACGGGGCACACGGCAGCAGGTGTGTGTTGTGATTTTTTGAGGGGGGGCAGTAAGGCAGGCAGCACAGCAGCAGGCGTATTGCGCTCCCCGAGTGGATGCTGCATGGCCTTGCGGGCTCTCCTAGTAGAGCGCCCCTAGACGTGTATCGCAAGTTTCTGTTTCAACCCAACATAGGCCAAACTTGAAAAAACAAATTTAAAAAATGGCATGCTGGTCGAAACCGTCTCATGGGATGCTCCGCCACTGGTAATGCATGCGAGGCCCCTGTATTGGATCGCCAGTGTGTCGAGTGTGCGTTGGGGGCGTTGAGAGGCGCCACGCGGTGCGCTTTGGTGTCGGCTGTAGCCGACAACTTGCGCCTGATGTCGCCCCTCGCGCGACGCCGACTATGGAGGAAGGCTCTCGATCGACAACCATTCATTCCTTGGGCACTGGGGCGCTGGGGCTGGCCGCATGCGGACCTCGAAAGGGTGAAATCGTGTTTTGTGTTTTTGGGGTCTGTGTTGGTTTGAAACTGCAACCTGCGATAGTCTAGGCCTTGACTCACGCCGGGGTCCTCCGGGCGCATACGCGTAAAACCTGTCAAACCTCCCCGAGTGGGGTCGCAAGACGGAAAAAGAGAGGGGCGCGGTTCTGCGCAGGTGGATTGTGCTTGTGCGTGTGTGGGGGGGCTGGCTGGGGTCGAGGGTTGTGGTTCGGGAGGGGGTCCACTTGCGACAGTGTCTCAAGAGGGACAGGAGTGGGCGTACTGCCACGCCCGTCTGTGGAGGTAGAGATGAAGGTGTAAACGAACATCCTTTTAAATGGGGGTCTCAGGGTGCACTCTAGATTTCCAATTTGGCTCCCACAGATTCGGGTACTATCTTAGTACTTGCTACTGTTTGTAGTACCCAAACCACAAACATTAGGGAGGGGGTTCCTTTAGCAGACAACAATCGCGATTGGGGGTTGTGGTCGTAGAGGGAGGTGCGAAGTGCGGTGCTGCGTGCCCCCCGAGTGGAGGCGCAAGACAGCAAAAGAGAGGGCCATGCAGGTGTGTGTGTGTGTGTGTGTGTGTGTGTGTGTGTGTGTGTGGTGGGGGGGGGCATTGCTGGGTGAAGCGGCTGCACCCCACCCCACCCCACCCCACACTCCTGACGCAGATACACACACATCGGGGTCCCACTCGCAAGGGTGGCAGGGCCGTGGAGCAAGACTCGGCTGCACACACAAACACACACACACACACACACACAAACACACACACACACACACAAGCAGGGGTGGCACGTCTGCCGTGGAGCAGGACTCGGCTGCAAACACCCCCCTCCCCCCCCACACACACATGCATACATACACACACACACACACACACACACACAAGCAGGGGTGGCGCATCTGCCGTGGAGCAGGACTCGGCTGCACACACACACACACACACATGCAAACACAAACACGCACACACACACGCACACACACACACACAAGCAGGGGTGGCGCATCTGCCGTGGAGCAGGACTCGGCTGCACACACACACACACACACATGCAAACACAAACACGCACACACACACGCACACACACACACACAAGCAGGGGTGGCGCATCTGCCGTGGAGCAGGACTCGGCTGCAAACACACACACACATACATTCCATTCCATTCCAGATCGTTACAAAGATAACGGCGATATCGTTCCAGAGGTCGGCGAAAGGGCGTCTGTCAATAGCGGGAGACCACTCGTCGCTATGAGACACACATACACACACACACACACACACACATGCACACACCGACACGCTTGCACACGCCGCACACACACGCCAACGCACACACACACACACACACACACAGGGGTGGCGGCTCTGCAGCTGAGCAGGACTCACGCGCGGCGGCGGCGGCGCGCCCACTTCAGCCGAGCGGCCCTTTTGTGCCATTGCTCAAGATCAAGGTGTGTGTGCGTGTGTGTGTGGGGGGGGGAGTGTATGTGTGTGTGTGTGTGTGTGTGTGTGTGTGTGTGTGTGCGCCCACTTCAACCGAGCGGCCCTTTTGTGTCATTTCTCAAGATCAAGGTGTGTGTGCGTGCGTGCGTGTGTGTGCTGTGGTGGGGGTGGGGGTGCACGCGCGCACACTTCAGCCGAGCGGCCCTTTTGTGCCATTGCTCAAGATCAAGGTGTGTGTGCGTGCGTGCGTGTGTGCATGTGCATGTGTGTGTGTGTGTGTGTGTGTGTGCGCGCCCACTTCAGCCGAGCGGCCCTTTTGTGTCATTGCTCAAGATCAAGGTGTGCGTGCGTGCGTGCGTGCGTGCGTGCGTGTGTGCGTGTGTGCGTGTGTGCGTGTGTGTGTGTGTGTGTGCGCGCCCACTTCAGCCGAGCGGCCCTTTTGTGTCATTGCTCAAGATCAAGGTGTGCGTGCGTGTGTGCGTGTGTGCGTTTGTGCGTGTGCGTTTGTGTGTGTGCATGCGCGTGTGTGCGTGCTGTTGTGGGCTATCAAGCCCTTCTGTGCCATGCCGACACACACACACACACACACACACACACATGCACACACACATACACACACACACACAGGGCCTCTCCCTACACTTGAGAACGCACGTCGCGTGCCAGCCCACACTCCCCCGGGCAGCCATCGCACACACACACGCACACACGTGCACACACACACACACACACGCGCACAGGGCCTCTCCCTACACTCGACCACGCGTGTCGCGTGCGAGCCCACACTTCCCGGCCAGACGGTCCGCCACACAAGTGTGTCAACGTTTGGCGCGCTCGTGTGGGTGCTGCCTTGGAGTGTGGACCGGCTGCTGAGTGTGGCGGAGCTCCATATGCAGCAGCTGGCACCAGATGCGCACGGGGGCATGGCACAGGCGAGTTTGTTTGACCGAGTTTTCATGTTTTTTGCAAGCGTTTGAGGGTTTTGTGCTCTTTTTGTTGGCGCTGCCTTGGAGTGTGGACCGGCTCCTGAGTGTGGCGGAGCCACACTCGCAACAGCTGGCAGCAGGGACGCACGGGGGCAGCCCCCTGGTGGGCGTATTTTCCCACAACTCATTCCACTGTTGTTCATATTTTTTATGCAAGGTTTTGAGTGTTTTGTGCTCTTTGTGCGGGTGCTGCCTTGGTGTGTGGACCGGCTGCTGAGTGTGTAGCGGAGCTACACACGCGACAGCTGGCAACAGGTGCACACGGCGATGGAGAGGGGGGGGGGCATGGCTGAGCCTAGTTTATTTGTACAGCGTTCTTCTCAGGGGGGGGGGGGAGGAAGTTACGAACAGACACACCCTGTCGAAATGCTTCGAATTTCCACACTGGACCGGCGCCACGCCCTTCCCCTCTTCACCGCCGTCACCGCCACCTCCACGCCCACCCCCGCTCCCGCAGTTTGAGTGTTCTGCCCACTTGCCCCCCCTTCCCACTCCCCTCCCCCCCCCCCCTGCCCCTCAGCAGTTGGATTGTTCCGCCCCCTTGAATCTGCACCCCTCCCCTCCCCCCACAGTTACAGTTTCAGTTACATTGGCTTTCCAGCAAAGACTACCTCTAGTCCCAATACCACCGCCTAGACCCAAGTCCAGTTCTGGCCCGAACAATTACTTGTGAGGGGCGGTAGCCACCAGCCGGCTGCCTGCCAACGTGTAGTCCCAGAGCAAAGAGGAGAGCTATTGTGCGACGCCTCCATAATAGGTCCTAACTGCTTCTAGGGGATAGGGGGTCAAGTGGCGCTTGCCAATCTACTTGACCGCCGTGGTGGAGGGGCCGGCGCCTGAGGGGCAGCCGGACCGTACACCACGGCTCTCCACCCGACCCTATCCTGAGCACGCTCAAACGCCGTGTCCGAAAAAGTCTTCCAATCAGAACGAGTGCCACTAGTTTCGCCTAGCTGCTGAATCAGTAGCTTAAGAAAATAGTGTCGGGAGGAGGCTGGAGGCCGGCCTTGCTGCCGAGCCACATCCATTGTGCAGTCAAAAGTCGTACGAGGAAGACGAGAAGCCGGCATGCGCATCACATGGCCTAGCCACTGCATTGATCGCTTTGCCACAAGGCTCTCAATTGGCTCAGTGTCGCACGCCTGCCAAATACAATTAATCTGTGCCGGTCGACCAGGCACACGCCTAGAATGCGACGAAGGCAGTTAGAGTGGGCAACCTCCAATCAAGTCAGTTGTGTTTTAGTAGGGGCCCATGTTTCGCAGCCGTACAGAAAGTGGGGCGGCACGAAAGTGTTGTAAACCCGCATCTTAGACTGCACTTGCATCTTCTTGCTGGCCCAAATCTTATCAAAAGCCGCCTCCCCCCACAGGACACTGCAACCGCCACCACCACCACTAGCTCCGGCGACTGTGGCGACTGCATTGCGTTGCTCAGCGAGACGGTACAGAGGACACGTGACGAACCTGGGACAGAGGATTTGGCGGCACCAAAGCCGGACACGGGATCAAAGGTGTGTGTGTACATTCACATGTGTGTGTGTATGTGTTTTTGTCGATCTTACACTCTATTGGACGCGCGCACACACACACACACACACACACACACACACACAAACACACACACACACACACACACACACGCACACCCACCCCCCCACCCCCCCCACACACAAACTCCCCCCCCCCAAGTCCTCCTTCCTTATCGACGTCCCCCTGCTGTCCATCATGGCACACACACACACACACACACACACACACTCCCCCCTCCCCCCCTCAGTCCTCCTTCCTCATCGACGCCCCACTGCTGTCAATCATGGCACACACACACACGCACGCACACACCCACACCCACACCCTCACACACACACACACACACACACACACACACACTCCCACCCTCAGTCCTCCTTCCTTATCGACGTCCCCCTGCTGTCAATCATGGCATACGCGCGCGCCTCCGAGAAGTGGGTTGCCTCCGGGCTTCTCCCCGAGGACCGCAATGCACCCGACTTCGGCCATCACACGGTGTGTGTGTGTGTGCCAAGCTCCTCCCGGAGGACCGTAATGCACCCGACTTTGGCCATCACACGGTGTGTGTGTGGGGGGGTTGTTTATGTGTGTGTGTGTGTGTGTGTGTGTGTGTGTGTGTGTGTGTGTGCGTGTGTATGGGTCAAGCTCCTCCCGGAGAAACGCTCCGGGAGGACCGCAACGCACGCGACTTCAGCCACCACACGGTGTGTGTGTGTGTGGATGGTGGGGGTCGTTTGTGTGTGTGTGTGTGTGTCAAGCTCCTCCCAGAGGACCGCAACGCACTCGAATTCGGCCTCCACACGGTGTGTGTGTGTGGTGTGTGTGTGTGTGTGCGTGTGACCGACTTCGGCCACCACACGGTGTGTGTGGGTGGGTGGGTGTCAAGCTCCTCCTGGAGGACCGCAACACCCCCGACTTCGGCCAACAAACAATGTGTTTGCGTGTGTGTGTCTGTATGTGTGTGTGTGTGTGCGTTTGTGTGTGCATGTGTGTGTGCGTGTGTGTGTGTGATTGTCGGAGAATGGCCCGCCTTGCACCCATGCCCAGGCACATACACACACACACACACACACACTGCCGCACCCATCCAACCCGTGGTTGCACGACCAGCTGTTTGCGAGCACACACACACACACACCTACACACACAGACACCTACACACACACACACCTACACACACACACACACATTGCCACAGCCACCCAGAACGTGGTTGCACGACCTGCTGTTTGCGGGCACACACACTCACTGCCGCAGCCACCCAACCTGTGGTTGCAAGAACTGCTGTTTGCGGGCACACACACACAGACACACACACACACACACTGCCGCAGCCACCCAACCCGTGGTTGCACGACCTGCTGTTTGCGAGCGCGACAGGCACGCAGCTGCGGGGCCGCCCGATGGCAGCAAAACGGGGGGCGGGCAGCGCGCACAATGCCGCTGGCGCGCGCGGCGCGCGCCACCCCGCCGCGCCCGCGGGCAGGCCAGGAGGAGGCGGCGGCAGCGGGGCCGCCGGCGCCGCAGCGGCCGGCGGGGGCCCCGGCACCGGCACCGGTGCGCGCGGTGGCTCCGGCGGCGTCGGCGGCACGACGGCGCGCGCGGAGGCCGCGGTGCTCCGCTGGGCGCTCGCGCGCGCTTCGCCGCTGCTGACGCTCAGCTTTGTGGACGTGCGCGCGGGGGGGAAGGGGAGCGGCGAGGAGACCGAGGCGGCGGCGAGCGTTGGCGCGCTGCTGGTGGAGAACCACGTGCTCAAGCTGCAGGTTGGTTCAGGGTTTAGGGTTAAGGTTTAAGGTTTAGGGTTTAGGGTTTTAGGGTTTAAAGGGAGGAGTTCTACACGTTTTTCTGCGGGGGGTTTCAGTTTTAAAGGGTGCTGTTGGGGTTGAGCTGCTGGCGCTCTGTGTAGAGTGGATGAGCGTGCGGATTGTGAGTGTGTGAGTGTGTGTGTGGCGAGGACGGCCTCATGTAACGCGGACGGCCTCATGTAACGCGGACGGCCTCATGTAACGCTTGGTTGGTTGGTTGTTGTGGCAAGGAGTGGGGGGTATGAGCGTGGGCGCGCTGCTGGTCGAGAACCACGTGCTCGAGCTGCAGATTGATTGCAGGGGAGGAGTTTCTACACGTTTTCTCTGTGTTTTTTCAACAGTTTTTAAGGGTGCAGCTGGGGTTGAGATGCTGGCGCCAGTGCTCGCTCGATTGATGTTCATATATTAATTCTTACAGCCGGGCCACTGGCAGCCGCTGGCTGCGCCCCCGGAAAAAACGAAGGAAACGAAAAAAACCGAAAAGAAACGAACAGCGAAAAAAACGAAAAAAACAAACAAATCGGGCGGTAACCCCTTACCGTTCCCCTTAAAACATTTTTTTTTCAGCAGGAAAAACGCATTTGGCGGTCTACCGCCCTATTGAGGAATTACTGGCTGGCGCTCAGTGTTTAGTCTTAGTTGACATCGTTTACGTTGTACGGGCACCGCGTTTTTTCCCTATTTCGGATGCATGGCACGCACGGGAGCTGTGGTATAGTGGATGTGCGTGCGGTGTGTGTGTGTGTGTGTGTGTGTGTGGCGATGAGTGGGGGGGGAGATGACCGTTGGTTCGCGGCTGGTCGAGAACCACGTGCTGAAGCTTCATGTGTGTGTGTGTGGGGGGGTGCGTGTGCGTGTGTGCATGTGTGCGTGTGTGTATGCGCGTGTGTGTGTGTGCGCGCGTGTGCTGTCGAGGCACACCTTGCATTGTCCGGCGCCGATCTGCCCGTCGACCTGCCCCCCCCCCCCCTTGTCCACCCATGCACCCACCAGGCCCATCCTATCCCCCCTGCCATCTGCAGGGCCTCCGCGTTTGGGGTGCAAACTCCTCCTCAGCCCCCTCGTTAGCCGGTCCCGACCCCTAAGCAAACCTCATCGCGTCCGCACACACACACACACACACATACATACACACAAACACACACACAGGGCCTCTGCGTGTGGGGTGCAAACCCCTCCTCCACAACCCCTTTGCTAGCTGGTCCCGACCCCTACGCAAACCTCATCGCGTCCACACACACACACACACACACACACACACACGCGCACAGGGCCTCCGCGTGTGGGTTGCAAACTCCTCCTCCACAGTCCCTTTCCTA
>VFSX01000392.1:116893-165887 GCA_016618255.1 Chlamydomonas sp. UWO 241 | reverse complement strand
CCTACACTGCACCTCCTCCACTTCTCTGTGCTCTGCTGTCTTGCTGTTTGCTCAACGACACACCACTGCACCGCTCCTTAACACAACCGAGCCCTTCCACAAAGCCGAGACCGAAACCAAAAGTTATCACTGAAACCTCATCGAAACCAAAACCGCACATGCACCGCTTCTCCGTGATACTGTCCGGCTGCTTGCCCACGCCGACCGAAACCAAAACCAAATGTTATCACCCGAACCCCAATGCACCCGAAACCGCACCTGAACCGCTTCTCCGTCCTGCTGTCCTGCTGCTTGCTCACGCCACACCGCTGTCCCGCTGTTCCCGCTGAACCTTTCTAAGCCCTCCTTACAAACCAGAAACGAAAACGACCTGTACCGCTTGACCGCTGTACCGCTCTACCCTAAGCCCAACCGAGCCATCCTAAGAACCCGAAACCAAAAAGAAACATGTACCGCCTGACTGCTGTACCGCTGTACCCTAAGACTGGCCGAGCCCTCGAAAAAAACGAAACCGAAACCGACCCAAACCGACCAGAGCCGAAACCGAACCGAAACCAAAACCGCACCTGTACCGCTTCTCCGTGCTGCTGTCCTGCTGCTTGCTCACGCCGACTGCAGGCGACAGCGGCACGAGCGCTACGCTGTCGATCTTGTACACCTGATATGTGGCAAGTGATGTGTGATACGTTGTGAGCGATGAGTGACCAGATGAGTGACCAGATGAGTGACCGGATGAGAGCGATGTGTCCAGGGGGACTTTTAAGGATACTTTGACTCAAGAGGTCCAGGCAGGTCTGGCGACAGCGGAACGAGAGCTACAATTTCGATCTTGTGCACCTGGTGTGTGGTAGACGTGTGTGGTGAGTGTCGAGATCAGAGTGGTGTGACCAGGGGATCATTTTATCCATGCATTATAGGTGTGGCGACAGCGGCACGCGCGTGACACTGTCAATCATGTGCACACCTGATGTGTGAGTGATGTGGCCAGGGGATGCATCAGACCTTGCAGCAGTTGCGGGCAACAGAAGGGGCTCCAAGCGCCGTTCAGAGTTGCCCTGCACCGATACATCTCACATTTTATGCACGCAGGGTACACAAAGGGGATCAAATCCCTACCGAAATCCCAACGTCTGATCCGCGCAAGTGAATGCGGCCATAACGTCTGAGACGTTCCGGGGTGCGCCTCAGGCGGTGGTGGCCGCCTGAGGCAGTCGGTGTGGCGCCTGAGGCGGTTTGGATCACGTCGAAGGCGAAGCCTGAGGCGATCGTAGGTGCGCCTCAGGCGACGCCTCAGGCGGTCGGAGCCGCCTGCTCCGCGCAAGTGAATGAAACCCCTGAGGCGCCGCCTGCTCCGCGCAAGTGAATGAAACGCCTGAGTTGTCGCCTCAGGCGTTGTGAATGTGGTAGGGAAAGGGACCTAGGTTGTCAGTCATAGATCTCGGGGCCCTCATCCCCTTTGTGCACGCAGGGCAGCAGCCCTACCACATTCACAACGTCTGAGGCGGCGCCTCAGGCGTCCCATTCCATGCCGCGGATCAGGCGGCGCCTCAGGCGCTCACTCCGACCGCCTGAGCCACCGCCTGAGGCGCACCTCTGATCGCCTCAGGCATCGCCTCAGGCGTTATCCAAACCGCCTCAGGTGCCACCCTGACCGCTTCAGGCGCCCACCACCGCCTGAGGCGCATCCCGGACCGTCTCAGATGTTATGACTGCATTCCATGGCGCGGATCAGACGTTTGGATTTGGGTAGGGCAGAGTACAGCGAAGAGCGCACGCGTGTTTACCTTGCTGCCGCACACGCTTCCCACAAACGACTTCTTGGTCAGGAGCAGCAGGTAGAAGCACGACGTGAAGCGGATGGACCCAAGGATGCCGACCGCCTGTGTTGGTGTGCCGAGGGCACATTGCAGCGCAGCAAGGTGAGCAGCAGCAAGCAGCAGCATCAGCAGCACAGGACACACAACAACAGCGCAGGGTGAGCAGTGGCAGCAGCAGCGGCAGCAGGCCGCAGCAAGCCGCAGCAAGCAGCAGGTAGAAGCAGCACAGGTGACACAACAACAGCGCAAGGTGAGGAGAAGTAGCAGCAGGTGGGCGCATGGCGTGAAGCGGATTGACCCGAGCATGTCAACCGCCCGTGCTGGTGTGCCGAGAGCACAGCACAGCGCAAGGTCAGCACAAGCAAGCAGCAGCAAGCAGCAGCAAGCAGCAGCAAGCAGCAAGCAGCAAGCAGCAGCAGCAGCACCAGCACCAGCACCAGCAGCAGCAGCAGCAGCAAACAGCAGCAGCAGCAGCAGCAGCAGCAAGCAGCAACAACAAGCAACAACAGCAGCAACAGCAGCAGCAGGCAGCAGCAACAGCAGCAGCAGCAGCAAGAATTACGACGTGAAGCGGATCGAACCGAGGATGCTGACCGCCTGTGTTGGTGTGCAGAGAGCCCAACGCAGCGCAGCGCAAGGTCAGCAGCAGCAGCAGCAGCAGCAGCAGCACAGCAGCAGCAGCAGCAAGCAGCAACAGCAAGCAACAGCAGCAGCAAGCAGTAACAGCAAGAAGCAGCAGCAGCAACAGCAGCAGCAAGCAGGAGCAGGTGGGGGACATGAAGTGGATGGACCTCCCGAGGATGCCGACCGCCTGTGCTGGAGTGTCGAGAGCACATTGCAGCGCAAGGTGAGCAGCAGCGAGCAGCAGCAAGCAGCAGCACAGCACAGCACAGCACAGCACAGCACAGCAGCAGCAGCACCACTACCACCACCAGCGCAAGGTGACAAGCAGCAGCAGAAGCAGCAGCAGCAGCACAGGCGACAAAACAACAGCGCAAGGTGAGCAGCAGCAGCAGGTGGGCGCATGGCGTGAAGCGGATGGACCCCAGGATGCGCCTGTGTTGGTGTGCCGAGAGCACAGCGCAGCGCTGGGTGAGGAGCAGCAAGCAGCAGCACAGCACAGCACAGCACAGCGCAGCGCAGCCCAACCCAGCACAGCCCAGCCCAGCACAGCCCAGCACAGCCCAGCACAGCCCAGCACAGCAGTAGCCCAGCACAGCCCAGCCCAGCAGTAGCACCACCACCATTACCAGCAGCAGCAGCAGCAGCGCAAGGTGAGAAGCAGCACAGCGCAGCGCAGCACAGGCGACACAGCAACGGCGCAAGGTGAGAAGCAGTAGCAGCAGGTGGGCGCATGGCGTGAAGCGAATGGACCAAAGGATGCCGCAAGCAGCAGCAACAGCAGCACAGCACAACACAGGCGACACAACAACGGCGCAAGGTGAGAAGCAGAAGCAGCAGGTGGGCGCATGGCGTGAAGCGGATCGACCTGATGATGCTGACTGCCTGTGCTGGTGTGCCAACAGCACAGCGCAGCTCAGCGCAGCGCAGCGCAGCGCAGCGCATATAACACAGACAGACAGCAGAAGGTGGGCAGCAGCATACCTGGGTGACGATTGCCGCCATGTGTTCATGGCTCCTGTCGGGCGCAGCATACACCCCAGCATACACCCAGCATACACCCAGCATACACCTAGCATACACCCCAGCATGCAGCACTGCACACAATATCACCTTGGTGACAAACAAGAGCCCGCCGTGCGCGTGGTTGACGGTGTGCAGCTGGCGCAGGATTTGGTGGACCTGCGCACGTGGGGTGCGCGCACACATGGTATGGCATGCATGCAAGCACGCACACACTGACACACGCAAGCATGCATACATGCACAGTATGCATTCGCGCGGCCCAGCATGCATGTGGATGTGCATGCCTGCGAGGCCGAGGCTGTGCACGTGCATACACGTCAAGACCGAGGCGCTTTGGCCGAGGTCGAGACGTGTATGCACGTGCGAGGCCGAGGCCGAGGGGCATGCCCTCGATATGCGTGCAAGGCCTAGCGTGTGCATACTGGCATAATGGTCGCGCAGCCTACTAAAACTTCGACACGGCCCACTGGCGGCACTATGTGAATGCTATGTATTCGTAAGGCTGCTTGGGGCCTTCAGACACGGGCCCAGAGGCCGGAGCTGTCGCAGGCTGCGCCAAAATGGTCGGATGCATGCATGCATGCACGCAGGCACACACGCAAACACGCACGCATGCACACAACATACAAGCACACACACACACACACACACACACACACACATACAAACACAGACGCATGCATGCATGCATGCACGCAAGCACGCAAGCACGCACGCAAACAGGCACACACCTGTGCGAGGTCATATGCCACCTCGTGCTGCATCGCCTCCAGGTAGGCGCCGTCGTGGCGCTCTAGGCGCAGTATGCCGTAGCGAGAGCCACCCCGTCGGCATCCCACAATGTACCTGCAAATGTATGCTATGCTACTCACATGCGCGCACACACAAGCATGCACGCACGCACACGCACACGCACACGCACACACACACACACACACACACACACACATACATACATACATACACGCATGCACACACAGTGGCTCCTCACATGTGGTGCGTTGTGTGGTATACCCAGAGGCGGTTGTACGGCCCGGGCTGCGCATCCAGCCCCATGCAGCATCCATGCATGCCACCAGAGGTGCCTGCAGCCCTGGATGAGGGAGCGCGCTGCAGCAACGGTGACGTCGCATCTACGTTGCTGCCACCCCCGCCCTCCATGCCGTGCGGGAGGAGAGCCCTAGGGGGGGTAGCACATGTGCAAGCTGATCCCCTTTGGGTGTCTTCCAGACTTCAGTTGATCATTCACGTTGGGAGAAACTGTGCACACTAGGCACGCTGTCTTTGCGTCTTGCTTCAAAGCTTGCATGTCGCACTTGGGTGTGGGGCAATTTGGTCTGACGCATGGTTGCATGGGGACACGCTTATTCTAACCCCTCCTTTCACCCTCCACCTCCCTTCCACCCACCCCGCCCTTCAAGATGCTGGCTGCCAAGCGCTGCGTGGCGAGCTCCCGCCCGGTGGCCCCCTTCAGGGCTGCTGCCCCCCGCCCGGCTCGCCGCGTGGCCGCCGCCGCGTCTGCGTCGGTCGTCGAGGTGAGGCTACTGGGCATGCGAGCTGGCACGAGTGGCGCACCCAGCTGCTGCGTGGGGTGATGGTGAGGGGGCATGGAGGGCGGCGGCCATGAGTGTGCGTGTTCTCTTGGCGCAGATTGTGGAGAAGCTCAAGACGATGACGCTGCTGGAGGCCGCCGAGCTGGTCAAGGAGATCGAGACCACGTTCGGCGTCGACGCCAGGTGCGCTGGGGCGAGGCAGAGCGAGGTCGGCGGCGTGTGGTCGCAGCCCCGCACTCTGTGGCGGCCTTCCATGCGACGCCGGCCACGCTGCGCAAATTCACCAAGTCGAGCGCATCAGGCAGAACAGCGCAAGCGGCGGGCAGGCTGCGTGGGTGGATGGAGAGGATGGAAGCGCGGATAAATTATCGTTATCTCAGCGGCAAGCCCATGCGGCCCTCCAGCAGCCCCCCAGCTCAAAGGCATGGTTTCAGCATTGCGTCTGAGTGGCGCTGCGCCCAGCGTCGGCTGCAGTCGGTGGCGGTTGCACGCTGCGAGAGCGGGGGCGTTGGCAGCCACACGAGGGGCCAATCGCACCGCATGGGCGCCTCGATTGGCGTGCTGGCGCAGCCTATCATTGCGGGCGATTTTCAAGGCATGCTGTTGCGAGGATGGGAGGGGACTGAGTTAAAAGGCGCCAGAGTGGCCGCGCCGCGCCCATGCATGCCATGCCATGCGTGTCCTCCCAGCACACCTGACCTCACTGCACCACACCCTGCCACCTGCAGCGCCGCCGCCCCCATGATGATGGCCGCTGCCCCCGGTACTGCCGCCGCGGCCCCGGTCGTGGAGGAGAAGACCACTTTCGATGTTGTGCTCGAGGAGTTCGACGCTACCAAGAAGGTGGGCGTGTGTTTGGGCCCCCTCGGCCCCATCCCCGCGCGCAATATCACGGCCGGTGCAGCTGGCTGTTCACCTATACATTTTCGTTCCCCTCATTTGCCGCTACAAGCAGCCAACACCACGAGGCGAGCAGCCGCATGCGCGCCGGCGTTTGCTGACGGCCGTGCCACCACCCTCCGCAGGTTGCCGTCTACAAGGCCGTCCGCAACATCTGCGGCATTGCCGTCAACCAGGTCAAGGACTACACCTCGTCGCTGCCCAAGGTGCGCGGTTGGCCTGGCGGGGTGGGGCAGCGTGGCGGGGGCTTGTCGCGGCTGGGGGAGGGCAGCGGGCCGTCGCGGCGGGGTGGGGCAGCGCGGCGGGGGCTTGTCGCGGCTGGGGGAGGGCAGTGCGGCGGGGCGTTGGCGCGGCGACGCTGTTGGGTGGGGGGTTGGGGGTGGGGGGCACCACCAATAGAGGCTTGCCGTCGTCTCCACTGCATATGAGTGGCCCTTTCAGGTGTCAGCACAGTCAGCAACACCGCCTTGTCGTCATGCCCCCTCACGACCGCACCCCACCGCCGCCCACTCACACGTAGACACACTCCCCCCCCCCCCCACGTGTCTGCCACTCATATGCACACACACACTACTCAGCCACTGCGCAAACCATGTGTGTGGCCAAGGACTCGCCTCCATCCACAGCTCCCGATCACTCCTGATCACTCCTGCCTATGCACACCTATCCACCCACCCTCTGCCACTGCGCAGACCCTCTTTTGAGGGCGTGACCAAGGCTGCCGCGTGGGCGGCGTCCCTTCCCTGCCCCCAACCCCCCTCCGCCCGTCAATCCGAGTGCCTTCCGTTCACTCACACACACTCTCACCCCCCACCCCCCCTCGCTCTGCCACTGTGCCGACCCCCCTTGAGGGCGTGGCCAAGGACGACGCCGTTTCCCTCCTCCCACCCACTCTCACCCCACCCACCCACCCCCTCGCTCTGCCACTCCACAGACCCTCCTTGAGGGCGTGACCAAGGACGACGCACAGAAGGCCCTCGAGGAGCTGCTCGCGTGCGGCGCCAAGGGAAAGATCGCGTAAAAGGAGGCTTGCCTCGCGCGGACGTGCACGTCGATTGTGCGCCTGGTTCCATAGCTGGCTGTCCCCGCGCCGACGCGGCCCACATCCAAGGCTGACTGTTTGGGGCGGGGGTGGCAAGCTGGGGGCGGGGGTGCTGGGGAGGGGGATCACCTCTGTTTTTTTGCTTAGAACTGTAACATCGTAGGGCTCGTTCACGTGTCGGCTCCACAGCTGTGTTCAGACATTGTGCCCAGCTGTGGCCGTTGGTAGACACAAGACACAACAAGGAAGCAGAGCTCATGGGGGGATGATGCGTGCCCACGCTAACTCAACTGCATACAGCGCATCAGCCAGCCGTGCAACGCGAGTCAGAGTTAGTGAAGTGCGGTTCTTCCTGGAGGCCTGCTGGCCTCCCTCCCTATTCGTCGCCACCGTCGACAGAACGAGTGCAACAACAGGCATGTAGGGGGCCCGCACCCCATATTGTCTTGGCGGCCCTCCCTTGCAAGCGTGTGCTAACGCACGCTTGCGATGTTGAGCCCATAGACTAACATGAGTGCGCATGCTGCATGCCTTTTATCACGACAGCTCACACGTTGGAAGCCCCCCCAACTTCTCTTAAGGTCCCTTGGTGTCTGGCGCGTCAAGGAGGCCACCTCTGCGTCGCTTGGCTCTCCCCCCTCTCGCAACTGCAGAGACACATGCGCGCACAGATGGTGGCGCGCTGATAAGCAAGACTGGACCCACAGAGATGCAGCTGCCCGCCGTCGTTAGTAATAAAGATAACCACCAATCAGGTTCTAGGACATGCGCTCACCTACTTCAACAAGCGTTTGCTGCCGCTGCGGTAGGGGACCTATAGGTGCGCCCACGCTGGGGTTCCCTACCACGAACAGCCAGCCATCACTCACGCGTCGTTCCTCGACGCCAAGCCTGCCGTTGGGGGCATTGGTGTGGAGCCGCGCGCGGGCGGTGTGTTGCGTGTGCTCTTCACCGTGGCGTCTGATGCCGTGGCTGACGTGGTCGTGCGTAACCGCTGCTGCCTGAGCGGCGTGGACCCGTCGGCTGCGGTCTTCGACGTCCTCAGTGACCGCAAGGAGGCGCAGCACCAGGCGCTGTGGCCCGCTTTCGTCGCCGCCAAGGCTGCGGGCAAGCGGGCGCAGTTCCACCGCGCGCGCCTCGTGGTTGACGGCGAGCGGGTGGCTGCACCTGTTTGCTAGTTGCATGCCCTCTGGGGGTGTGTTTGAAGGGAGGTGGCGCCACACACGTGCGGTGTCGGGTGCGGTGTGGTCGCTGGGTAGAGTGCTGCGGCAGGTGTGCTACCAGCCCCGCTTCCAGTGGTTGGGGGGAGGGCCTTTCTGGTCCCTTTCTGGTTTTATACCTTGGGCCCGCCCTCCGGCCACTGGAGGGATTGGGTGTGGAGCCTGCATTGTGGTGCTGCTTGCTTGGCGCCCGTCACTACGTGGTTGGTGCTACCGTGGGCTACTTTTGTAGCTTGACCTTTTTGGTGGGCCTCGTGCCTGCTCTCAAAAGTCCCGCTGGAGCTTTGGAACCGAACGTGTGACCGCCGGCAGTGGATTGTAAAACTCTCATCATCATGACTCTGATAACCATTTGCGATCCGCCAGCACATGCACGCAGTGCACCACCTAGGCGAGTCCAACACCAGCTCCATCTACTACCACCACTACAGCCAGCTCAACGGGGTCGCTGATGGGAAGCTCACCAATGCATTTCTGACCCATGCGGGCGTGCCGCATGGGGCACTCAGATCTGCACTCGCCATGCGCATGGGCGTGCTGTGGTCATCCAAGAGGGCACGCATGATGGGCCTGCGCACAGACAGCAAGTGCCCTCTATGCCATCAGGAGGATGGAGGCTCGCACATTGCATCAGGCTGCCAACACAAGACGATGGAGAAGATGTACACAGCACGACGCAACGCTTTGGCGCGACAGGCGCTGAAGTGCATTCAGAAGGGCAGCAAGGGGGGCTGCATTGTATCGGCAGACGCGGGAAGGCAAGAACTCTGCGACACAGACAGGGTACAGTGGACTGCATGCAACCATGTGCCAGAATGGCTGCTGCCGCGACCGCCCGGTGTGACAGAGGCAGCCCACACCGCCCAGCTCCGGAAGCTGAAACCAGACGTGCTCCTGGCCTGCCAAAATAACACTGCAACCCCAGAGGGACCCGCCCAAGTCTACATCGTGGAGATCAAGACCTGCATAGACACGCGCCACACCGACCAACTTGAACACGCGCGCACACAACACACTGACCTCGCCAACATGCTGATGAGCCACAACCATACGGTGACGACTGTACCAATCCTGGTGGGCGTCACCGGCACCATCTACACAGAACACACACTCCAAGCACTAACCAGGCTGGGGGCCACACACGACCAGGCTAGGGCCTGCTGCCAGAAACTGCACACGACAGCGATCAACCAGCTCCACAGCATCATAGGCACACGAAGACAGCTTGAGCCAGCCGACACAAAACCACGACCGAGACCCCGAGCCCCCCCCTGATCCATAGCTAGCTGGCGCCTGTGTAGTGGCGGGGGGTGGGGTGCGGGGGGGGGAGGAGGGCAACTTCCTTGTTTCTGTTTGTTTCCCTGGTAGGCTGGCGCGCTGCGTGGCCTTGCGGGCTCTATTAGTAGAGCTCCCCTAGACGTGTAGTCTAGGCCTTAAATCACGCCCCGGGGTCCTCCGGGCGCGCACGTGTAAAAACTGTAAAACCTGATAACCATTTCAAGTCCCGGGATAGTCCCGGGTTTGTCCCAGAACCGGGACAATCCTGGGACAATTGACAATCCTGGGACAATTGACAATCCCAGATGGGATAGTCCCGGGATTGTCCCAGAACCTGGGACAATCCCGGGATCGCAAGCAGCAGCAGTTCCAGCCCCCCTGGAATTATCATGGGATATAAGACGGCGGGTTGTGGGGCATTCTGAACTCACTCCAGTGTTTTTACAGCCTGCTTATAACATTGACCACTGCAGGTGGTTCATCGCTCTCTCCCAATCGGGTGTTGTGGACGCGCGCCAAAAGTGTCAAGTGCTCAAAACTGTCAAGTGCTCAAAAGTTTCAAGTGCTCTAGTGCACGTGAACGTGATGGGCTAGTCGGTGTTCTCCTTGTTCGCTGCGGTGCGTCCACCTCTGCGAGTGCTGCTGCCACCGCCGTGGTCAGCGTGTGCACCCACCGCCTTGGCTGCCGGCGGAGAGGCCTGGATCTTCTTAGTCCTCTTGGCTGCAGTGCCAGCAGCTTCAGCAGCCTCGTTCTTGCGTGTGCGCTCCTCCATCGCCAGCACCATGCTGGCAGAGAAGGCGGGATTGCTGGGGGAGATGGCAGGGGCGAGCGGGGCGAGGCTCGCGGGCTGGCACAGGTTGGTCCCCTTGGCACCAGAGCTGCTGGCCGCCGCGGAACCATCGCCCATGGCCGGGAGCGAGCGCGCCCCGCCCCGGCGGGTGCACGCGACGATGCCAGCGCTGCCGCCAGGGGCGCGCCGGTCGTGCGCAGCTCGTACTGCTCGTACATGTCCCGCAGCTCCTCCGGTGCATCCCCCTTGTTGACGGACGCTACAATCTGCCCAAAGTTTCTGCTGGTCCACGCGCTCGAGCGCCGACGGCCTGCACTTGGGCATCTCAGTAAGGTGCTCGGGCCATACGCGCCGAGCAGTTACAGTTACATCGGCTTTCCAGCAAAGACTACCTCTAGTCCTAGTACCACCGCCTAGACCCAAGTCCAGTTCTGGCCCTAACAATTACTTGTGAGGGGCGGTAGCCACCAGCCGGCTGCCTGCCAACGTGTAGTCCCAGAGCAAAAGGGAGAGCTATTGTGCGACGCCTCCAAAATAGGTCCTAACTGCTTCTAGGGGATAGGGGGTCAAGTGGCGCTTGCCAATCTACTTGACCGCCGTGGTGGAGGGGCCGGCGCCTGAGGGGCAGCCGGACCGTACACCACGGCTCTCCACCCGACCCTATCCTGAGCACGCTCAAACGCCGTGTCCGAAAAAGTCTTCCAATCAGAACGAGTGCCACTAGTTTCGCCTAGCTGCTGAATCAGAAGCTTGAGAAAATAGTGTCGGAGGGAGGCTGGAGGCCGGCCTTGCTGCCGAGCCACATCCATTGTGCAGTCAAAAGTTGTACGAGGAAGACGAGAAGCCGGCATGCGCATCACATGGCCTAGCCACTGCATTGATCGCTTTGCCACAAGGCTCTCAATTGGCTCAGTGTCGCACGCCTGCCGAATATAAGTTAATCTGTGCCGGTCGACCAGGCGCACACCCAGAATGCGACGAAGGCAGTTAGAGTGGGCAACCTCCAATCGAGTCAGTTGTGTTTTAGTAGGGGCCCATGTTTCGCAGCCGTACAGAAAGTGGGGCAGCACGAAAGTGTTGTAAACCCGCATCTTAGACTGCACTTGCATCTTCTTGCTGGCCCAAATCTTATCAAAAGACGCAAACACGCGCAGCGCGCGACCGACACGCACACCGATCTCCTTTTCCACACCACCACTCTGGGTTATCCAACTCCCTAGATACTTAAATGCAGAGACGGTCTTCACTTCACCACCAGTCAGCGCAAACGTGGGCAGATCCGCGTCAAAATCTGCTGGCAAAATCATCACTTCTGTCTTGGCGGCGTTGATTTGCATGCCAAAGCTAGAGGACACTTTGTCAAGGATTTTCAGCATAAGCGCCAACTGAGCTGGGTCATGCGAGAACAAACATAAATCGTCGGCATACATCAGCATTACTATGCGCTCAACCGACGACGACAACACAGAGCCGCCGGCTCGGGTCACGACTGACACGCCAGCCCCCTCTGGCATCATGTCTAGCGCCTTTTTCACTATGTGGTCAATAAAAACATTGAACAACACAGGAGCAATGACGCACCCCTGTCGCACACCAGACGACACGGGGAATTCGTGCCCGATTTTCCCAGCCAGCCGCACGGCAGCTGCGGTGTTGGTGTGAAGATCCTCCAACAGATCAATAATGTGCGGATGAACACTATATAATCTAAGGACTCTCCACAGTGCCGCACGGTTTATGCAATCGTAAGCTTTAGAATAGTCGACAAATGCCACAGCCATGCATTGTTTGTACTCGGCATGTGCCGCGCTCAGCGAGCGCAGAGTAAAAATTGCATCAACAGTGCCTCTGCTTTTTCTGAAACCACACTGAGCCTCATGCAACTGACCATCAACCTGCGTGGAGACGCGGTGCAGAAGTATGGCAGCGTACACTTTCCCGGCAATAGAGAGAAGGCTTATACCGCGGTAGTTACCAGGGGAGTCACGCGGACCCTTCCCCTTATATAACGGTGTGATAATAGCAGTTTTCCATTCCCTCGGGGCTCTCCCCGACCGCCATACGGCGATGATGACCCGGTGGAGCCATGCGATGGCAGGTGGGCACCGCAACAGCATGGCGTCCAGCTGGTCACCGCCCGGAGCGGCGGCCGAGCGCAACGCTCGCACACACGCCTCCGTCTCAGCCAGGTCAGGGGGGCGCCCGTGCGCTTCGTCCACCTCTGTGGCGCGTGTGAGCTCAAACGCCGCTACATCGTTCTCCAGCTGGTTCATGGTCTCGTCGCTGAGCTTGGTCTCCCCGCCATATAGCTTGTCGAATGACTCTGTCATGGCCTTCAGCACCCCGTCTGGACCGCTGTGCAGCGCGCCCGAGACGTCCCGCATGGCAGGTGGGATCTGATGGCTGCGGCTGCGGCCCGCCAGCCTGTCGCACGCGCGCGCAAACTGGCGCAGATTCTTCTTGCGTAGCATGTCTTGCGCCTCCGCCACCTGCTGGCCGATCCACCTCTCCCTGTCTCTCTGCACAGCTGCGTCGGCCGCGCGGTTGCGCTCTCGTTTGGCAGCAGCAGACTTGCTCCTGAGCCATGCCGTGTGCGCGCGCTGCCGGGCGTCCATGAGCCGGAGGGTGCGCTGCGACAGAGTGAACTGCCAGCCGCGCCGCCGGCGGCTGCCGCGTGGAGCGAGGTGGTTGGTGGCCACCTCGCGAATGGCAGCAGCCATCGCGTCGTACTCCGCCTGGGCATCAGCGCCCTCGGGCGGCACGGCCTCCAGCAGCCCAAAGCGATCGGACAGCTGGAGGTTGAACTCACGACGGACAGCCGGGCGCCGCAGTTGTGAAGAGTCCCATGCGCGCCGCTGAGAGCCGCCTGCATGGCGGGAGGCTCGCATGCGGAGGCGCATGGACAGTACCACCATGCGGTGATCGCTGTCCCAGGTTGGGCTCCTACGCACCCTACAGTCTGTCACCGCATGCATGCGGCGGCGCGCGACCAGGATGTAGTCCTTGACGCTGTGCAGGCGGCGCACAGAGCATGCATGCCGTCTGCTCTGTGCAACAGCCATGGGGCTGATGTGGGTGTACTGGTGCTCAGGCCTGTGGGGGTAGAGAGTGTTGGCAGCGCGCAGGCTGCATGCAGTGGCAGTGTCAAGGAGCAGGCGACCGTTCCTGCTGGCCACCGCTGGCTCCGTGAGGGGCAGGTGCTTGCCAACGCATTCGTGGTCGGACACCGAATCCCTCCCCACTGCTGCATTGAAATCACCTGCCACGATGAGCAGATCGCGCTTCACGCGCCGAGCACGGTCTTATATCCCTTTGGGGAGGTGTCCCTGACTGTAACATCCATCATCATCAGGATGCTGGGGCCTGGATTCGCAGTAGTTGCCGTAGTTGAGCCGCGTGCATCATCCGGTTGGAGGGGGTCATGAGCAGCGCGGGGTCCGCAGTTGTGAGTCAGACTGCCGCAAGGGAGGAAGACCAAGGGCTCACGTGCTGCAGGTGTCGCAGGGTATACACGTACGCGCCCGGAAGACCCCGGCGCGTGAGTTGAGGCCTTTACTACGTCTAGGGGAGCCCTACTTAGAGAGACCGCAAAGCCACGCAGCGCGCCAGTCTACCAGCTCACGTGCTGCAGAAGAGGACCAAAGTTGGCACATGCTGCATATGGGCACGCACGGGGGGCCATCCACCTGCACATGCTACACGGGGCCATCCACCTGCACACTCGCACCCGCTCGTCTCTCAGCTCTCCCATCTACCCGCCCGCCTGCGATGCCAGCTTGCCGAACGCAGCGTCGTCCTCAGCTACACAACCCCACTGATGGCGGCCAGCGGCCCTCCGTCTCCTTTATTATGCCTCGCTCGTGCACTCAATGTTTTGGCGGCACATCGGGCACTGCGGAGGGATCGGGCACGACCGGCAGAGTGTGTGTGTGTGTGTGTGTGTAGGCAACAGCATACGGTTCCACAGTGCCATGGGCACGACCGGTAGAGATTGTGTGTGTGTGTGTGTGTGTGTGTTTGTAGACAGCAGCATACGGTGCCACGGTGCCAAATGCATGCGGGCTTATGTGCCGGTGGTGTGTGCATGCGTGCACTAGTGCCTGACGCGCATGCTGCCCCTCCCGGGAGGAGGCCCCCTACGCGCACTGTGCCGTTGCTGGCACGCACGCCTGCGCAGCACGCGGCGCACATCACGCGGTGGCCGCACGGCAGCAGCGTGACGCTGCGCGGCCGGTCCATGCACACGATGCACTCGTCCTGCTGCAGCTGCACCTCCTGCATCTCCGCAAGGACCTCAGACAGCCGTCCGACTACGACCTGGTCTGCATGCATCAGAATGAGCCATCGCACCGCATCCGCGTGCCGCAGCTGCACCTCCTGCATCTCCGCCAGGACCACAGAAAGCCTGCCGCTGTCGACCAGGTCTGCCTGCATCAGAGCGAGCCACCGCATTGCCTCTGCCTGAAGGAGTGCCCCCGTGGCGGCAGCGGGGGTGGCAGCGGGTGTGCCTGCCGCCCCGCCCCCGTGCGCAACTCCTTCACTGCTGGTGGGCTGCCTGGTGCCTGCGCTTGGCCCGGCCTCACCTGACAACGACCGTGCAGCCGCAGCTATCTCGGCCAGCGCAGCCTGCGCGGCGGCATGCTCAGCCACCGCAGCCACAATAGAAGCAGCAGCGGCAGCACCCGCAGCAGCAGCAGCCTCGACCGCAGCCCCCGTGGCCGCCCCCCTGCCTGCCGCTGCGCGCTCAGCAGCTGCCCCCCCTTCCGCGGCGCTCCGAGCAGCACTCCCAGCGGCAGCAGCGGCTGAAGCCGCCTGCCTCTGGGAGGAAGCCTGCTGCGCCGCCACCTGTGCCTGCAGCGTCACAAACGCCTCTGCAGTTGAAGCTGCCTCTTGCTGAGCGGCGGCCTGCTGACGCTCCATTTGTGCCTGGAGCGTCGCCACCGTCTGCTGGGCCAGGGCCTGCTGCTGCGCCATCTGGACACGCAGCGCTGCTGCTGCCGTCTCAGCCTCCTCAGCCCTTCTCTCGGCAGATTAAGGTTGGATGGAAGTGAGATCACCAGCCTGACCCTCCACCGCTGCGGTCGTGGCCACAGCCCCAGCCCCATGCGCCTCAGCTCACCCGCACCTCTCTCCTGTGCCGCCTCGGCCACCACTCGCCCTGCAGCAGCAGCATCTACTTGCGCTGGCTGCGTGGCAGCTCCAGAAGTGACCGTCCGAATTGACGGCCATCACGGTGGCCCTGGGGGTGTTTTGTATGCGACAGCAACAGCAGATGGCAAAATGGCACTGGTGCCAGCACCGGGCCCGCCGACTGCACCAGATGAACCGAGCACTCCAGCAATTTCACTGGCTGCGCTCGAGGCAGGCTCAGCGGAAGCCGGCTCTGCAGCCCGCCGGCCTGCCGCTGCCTGCGTTGCCGACCGCTCAGCGCCCGCCTCTGATGATGCCGCTACCGCACCTGGGGCGGCTGACGGCACAGCACCACTGTTACCAGCAGCCCACCTTGCCGCTGCCTTCGTCGCCGACCGCTCAGTGCCCACCTCTGATGATGCTCACCTCTGATGGTGCCGCGCCCTCGGCGATGGCCAGCTCAGTGCTGCTGCCAGAGGCAGCCTCTGCAGCCTGCACGGCCTTGGCCACCTTCTGCCGAGCCCGCTTCTCCCTCTTCTTCTCGATCGTGGCGCTGGGGACGTTGCAATGCTTTGCTTGCTCTCCCTTTCAGCAGGCGCATGATGCTTACGTTTCCGCCTGCGACTGCTGCATCGGGTGCATGTCGTGGCAACTCGAGCAACATCTTCACGATGGCCTCTTGCCCGCTCGTTGCAGCCTGCACCAGTGCCTGGGAGCAGCCACCATGGGAGCTCGCACCGCGGGGAGCGGCAGCAGGGAACTCGAGCAGGCGCACGACAGCCGCGTGGCCGAATTCACACGCAACTTTCAACTATCAAGGGGCTCGATTAACGGAGGCGCGTTCTCGTCGCCGAGCCCTGGACTCAGCAATGCGGCGCTGCTGGTGACGAGGATCTCCGTGCCGCTGACGAGCGGGGTAAAATACGGCTGGCCTGGCTCCTGCTAGACTGCCCCTCAGTGGAACACTACAAGGAGCGGCTTGCCCGGCGCTGCCATGGCTTGGCGAGTAGCCGCGGCGCTGCCGCGGCCCGTGCTGGGAGACGGCCCTTATCCTCCCCCATGCAGGACGCCATGCGGCAACGATCTCGACGAGTTGATCGACGAGCGGAGGAGCTGGCACCCGTCAATGCATGCTGGACATTGGTCAAGATGGCTGCCCGTGGAGGCGGTCTACCATCACGGCTTCAGCGGTGGCGACCGCCGAGGCAACACAGAGTAAATCCGCTTCACCAATCGCAGCGTTCGTCACCGCGCTCATCCTCGGGGTCGCTCGTCTGCCGGTGACTGGCGTTGGAAGGTCTTCAGGCAGCCTCCATGACAACTCTGTCGTCCATGCACCCCTGGAGGGTGGGACCTGGCCATGCATGAGGCATGGGGCGCCGGCTGAGCCCCATGCAAACGAGAGCTGGACAGCCATGCACTGCCAGGCGGGGACCGTTCCAGTCAGCGCCAGTCGGCTCTGCCGGCTTGACTGGCCACAAGGCCACTACTGTGACCCTGAGGAAGGTCCTCTCCTATATGCTCCTTGCCAGACATGTCTCTCAGAGACCGCTGTTTGGGGTAGTCTAGCCGGCGGGAGCGGTAGTCTATCGGCCGGGAGCCGGCGGTACTCTAGTACTTAAGTGTGCTGGAGTATCGGCGGGTGTCTCTAGTAGAAGAGTAGCCTGCTTAGCTGGAAACCCCGTGTTACTGTTACTGTTATCAACGCCGCAGCTCCACCGGCACATGCGGGGCAGGGTGCGTGCTGAGGAAAGTGCAGAAGCGTTTGTACGATGGAGTCGTGGCCATGCCGGGCTGCGATGTAAAGTTCCCGCTGTGATTTCCTTTTCATGATTTTAAATTAATTATTCCACAGCCGGATTTAAATTTGACCGCGTTGACCGTTGACCTCCTGTCGACCACTTGCCCTCATACATAGTTCATTTGAAAGCTGTTGACGTGCTCTGTCTGGCCGGCTTGTCAGACTTACAATGCACTGGATGGGTTGAGCTGTATGCAAGGTCAAAGTTCAGCCGGAATACGGCAAAATGGCTGTGAAGAGCTAAAAAGGAAATCACTGAGTGCCCGGCCCCCCTGGCAGACGTCACTCTCGCCCTCAACCGCCAGCAGCATGCGGACACGTTGACCGTGCCCTTGCTTGCATGCGTCGAGCAGTCTCGCCACCAGCTCGCCACCAGATCTGGTGGCCACCTAGAGGTCTGCAGAGACGCCTGCCCAGGACATCTTGATGGGCCCCTGCGCATGTGTCTGGGGTTCTTGCACGTTTTTATGATTGGGCCTCTGCACGCGTGCGTGTGTGTGCATGTGTGTGTGTGTGTGTGTGTGTGTGTGTGTGTGTGTGTCTGTTGGTCCCTGCGTGTGGTCAAACATGCGCGCCCAATCCAAATCGCCAACCCGACTGACCGACCGACCGTTACTCGTCGGAGTCGTAGACCAGCAAGAGTGGATGATGAGAGTTTTACAATCCACTTTTGGCGGTCACACGTACGGTTCCAAAGCTCCAGTGGGACTTGGAGAAACAAGGCTCAAGGCCCACAAAAGGTCAAGCTACAAGTAGCCCACGGTACGGGACCAAAAAGCCCTCCCCCAGACCACCGGAAGCGGGGCTAGTAGCACACCCGCCGCAGCACTCTACTCAGCGACCACACCGCACCCGCCACCGCACGCGTGTGGCGCCACCTCCCCTTCAAAAACACCCCCAGAGGGAATGCCATCTAGCAAGCAGGTGCAGGCACCCGCTCGCCGTCAACGACGAGGCGCGCGCGGTGGAACTGCGCCGGCTTCCCCGCAACCTTGGCGGCGAGGAAAGCGGGCCACAGCGCCTGGTGCTGCGCCTCCTCGCGGTCACTGAGGACGTCGAAGACTGCAGTCGAGTCCACGCAGCGGCGCAGCTCGTGGCGCCAGCGCACGACAGTGTCGGCCACGGCGTCAGACGCCACGGTGAAGAGCACACGCAGCACACCGCCCCCGCGTGGCTCCACGCCGATGCCCCCGACGGCAGGCTTGGCGTTGAGGATCGACGCGGACACGACGCCACCATCAGCCGGCTCCCGCCGGCCGGTGCCGCCGTAGAGGAAGCGCACGACATCCGTAGCCAGGCGGACGGGCAGTGGATGTTACCCAGTCGTCCAGTCCACGGAATTTATCGTGTCGAGAGTGAATGTCGCGTGAGTGTCGAGAGTGAGTGTCGAGGGGGATGAATTACTGTTTCGAGATGATTTACTGTTTCGATTTCAGGGTTTGGGGTCACACCCCCCCACATGGAGATTCAGGGCATCTTTTCGGCATCTGTGCATGCCTGCGCTGACATTGCCAGAACACCACCACAATCAGGCTTTGTGTTGCTGTGTTGCTTTACGGGGGGAAGAGGGGAGTCGCCAGGACGTGCAGGCTCCGAGCGCCATGGGCATCGCGTTCTCCCGCCGCGATGCGGAGGCGCGGCAACTGAATGCTGCCTTTCAAGATGATGAGGCCCAGGTTGCGCTGGCGCTGGTGCTGGCGCGACCGAGCCTGCTACAGGGCGGCAGGGATGGATCCACATCGTTCCACCGTTGCATCGAGCATCGAGCCCACACGACATTGCGCGAGCTGCTCAGGCTGGTGGCGCCGCGCAGGTGATTCGCTTTGGAACTGGCCCATGAGTTGCCCATGAGTCATGCAAAAGTATCATGACATTTCTAAATTGGGGGCTCGCAGCACGGCAGGCATTGTGCATGAGCCCAGCGCATGAGCCGCGCATGTGTGGCTTGGAATGCCACGCACCACAGGAAGGGGGGGGGGGAGGGCGGCGACCAAGGGGACTGCGCGCTGCTAAGCTCGTCAGCTTCCCCTGCATCCGTGTGCACCCCCCAACCCCGCCCCGTGCCCCGCCTGCGCAGCTCCAGCGGTCGCCCCGCTCGCATGTCCCCGGTGTCACCGCGGATCGTGAGCCAGGGGAGGCTGGTGGATGGAGCTACGCCGCTGATGCTGGCGTGCGCACTTGGGGACGACGTCGCAGTGGGGTGAGTTTATAATACGCTCTGCTGCTTCTGCAGCTGCTGCGGCTGCTGCGGCTGCTGCGGCTGTTGCGGCTGCTGCTGCTGCTGCTGCTGCTGCTTCCTCTTGTGCTTCTGCTGCTTCTGCTGCTTCTGCAGCTGCTGCTGCTGCTGCTGCTGCTGCATGTGCTGCTGCTGCCTCTGCTGCTGGTGCTGCCTTTGCTGCTGCTGATGCGCTGCTGCTACTGGTGCTGCTGCTGCTCCTGCTGCTGCTGCTGCTGCTGCTACTGCAGCTGCTGCTGCTGCCTCTTCTGCTGCAGCTGCGGCGGCCTGCTGCGGCCTTCTGCTGCTGCTGCTGTGGACTGTACCCCGTCCGCCCTTTGGCCCAATCCCCCCCTCCTCAATCCCTTGATGCCAGTGTGGGTGAGGGGTGCGAGGGCAGGCTTTGGGACAACGTCGCGATGGGTGGAGTGAATCGCTCTCTGGATTGATGGCTGCCAAGGACAAAGATCAAGGCCTGTAAGCTTTCTCACAATTCTCTCTCTTTTTCCCTCCCTCCCTCTCTCCCTCTCTCTCGCTCTTGACGCACACGCGCACACACACACACACACACACACACATGCACACGCACACGCACACGCACACGCACACACACACGCACACACACACGCACACACACACACGCACACACACACACACACACACACGCACGCAGCCTCCTGCTAGCTCACGGTGCGGATCCCTGGTCGCGCGACACACCGCACCGCCGCACGTGCCTGCACTACGCGGCGGAAGGTGGCCACGCATCTGTGGTGTGCGCGGTGGTGGAGGCCAGCCGGCTGCAGGTGGGGCATGCAAACACGCATGCACACACACACAGGTGCACACACGCACAGATGCACACAGAGAGAGAGAGAGAGATATTGTTACAGGAAACTCTGCACGGCAGACCTAGATAGGCTGTTTCTAGTCATCAATTGAGGAGATTCCGATTGAAGGCGGGAGACCAACCGTGCGCCAGCAAGAGGGTGAACAACCTCATTCGTAAAGCAGTGGGGGAAAGGGGCAGTGGCGGGTCATTGACGGCTGTGTTCGTCAATCCGCCTCGACTGAGTTTAAACTAGGTGTCGGCAGAAGGACTTCCACAGTTGTGGTAATCATGCTAAGATGATCCACTCGGTGGTGACTCGCTCGGCGAACTCGGGGCGCTCGGGGATGTCGCGTGTGAAGTTGAAGAGATGGATGTTTGCGGAGGGCGTAGAACGTGACGGAGTGGGCGCAAAAGTCACCAGCGTGAGCCGGAAGAAGGTGATGGCGCCGCCGGCATAGAGCGAAGTCGTGTCCGAACAGCGGTAGTCGTGCAAGTGGGAGGCAGTGGGAGGGAGGCAGCGGGAGGGTAGTCGGAGGGAGAGGGGGAGGCGCGGGGGAGGGTTAGGGAGGGGCAGAGGGGCACAAGATGGGGTGGGGTGCAGCGGGGATGGAGGGGTGGAAGACAGGAGAAGGGAGGGAGGAGAGGGGAGAGAGGAGGGAGCCACACTGTGGCCCGGCCACATGGCGCATACATAGGCGCTGGTAGCATGGGGGGGGTGCATGGGGTGCATGTGCGCGCATGGGGCGCATGGGGAGGGGCAACTCCATGTGACGAGCATGTGGGTGTATGGAGGTCGACGGGGCGGCAGTGGGATAAGCGGTGGGTCTCTTGAGGTGGGGCGTGGGGTCGAATGAACGACTGGGCAGTGGGCGGTGGGCGGGACGGTGGCGGCTGGAGGAACTCGGTAGCTCAAGTTGAGCGCTGGCTCGGGCCGCATGGCGGTCGAGGTGATGGCACTGAGATACCTGGGCTCCGTTGTCTGAAGCTGCAGAGCTGCGGGGGGAGGGAAATCTGTGCGGTAGGGCGTCACGTGTTATTTGCCATGTGGAGGGCGTGCGAGAGAGTGCGGATGGACTGAGTTCCTGGATGCATGCGTCAACTGGCTGCTGAATTGGCAGCCCGACGACAGAGGGCGTACGGAGGACGAGAGGCGGCGAGAATCGGCGGCGGCATGGGTGAAGGGGGGTCGGCGTAGGCGGCGGCGATGACTGCGCGGGCGAAGCGCCCACAGAGTGGGGCGCCCACAGATGCACACACACGCACAGACACACACACAGGCACGCCCACATGTATTCGACAGACCACTACAGACTGTGAAATCGACCACCACAGACACACCCACGCACACACACACATGCGGCTGTGGTGTATGCGAGGCGGGGGCCAGCCGGCCGCGCGCGCGTGCCAGCAGGGGTCGTTATAGTCCTCCAGACCCCCATCAGAGCACCACCACAGCACCACCACAGCACCGTCGGAGCCACACTACAGCACCATCACAGCACTGCCAGAGCCTCACCAGATCCCATCACAGCGCGTCAGATCACCATCAGAGGCCAAGCATGAATTCAGCATAGCCCCATCAGAGCCCCATCACAGCACCACCACAGCACCATCACAGCACCACCAGAGCTAAACCACAGCACCATCACAGCACCGTTAGAGCCTCACTAGATCCAATCACAGCGCGTCAGATCACCATCAGAGGCCAAACATGAATTCAGCATAGCCCCATCAGAGCCCCATCACAGCCCACCATGAGAGCCCCATCACAGCCCATCACAGCCCACCATCAGAGCCCCATCAGAGCCCCATCAGAGCCCCATCACAGCCCACCATCAGAGCCCCATCACACCCCATCAAAGCCCACCATCAGAGCCCCATTACAGCACATTACAGCACATCAGATCCCGACCAGATCCCATAAGAGCCCTGTCAAAGCCCACCCCCGCACATCAGAGCACCATCAGAGGCTGAGCAAACGCCCATACGCGCCCCACCAAAGGCCGTAAATGAGCCCGACCAGAGCCCAGCAGTGCATGTCAGAGCATTTACAGTCATATGAGAGCACAGCAGAGCACATGAGAGCCCACTACTGCACGTCAGAGCACCATCAGTCACATGGCAGCACATCAGAGCACACCAGAGGCCACGTTAGAGCCCATCAGAGCCCCTTCAGAGCACGTCAGAGCACAAACACACACACACACACACAGGACAGCGGCAGCCGCGTGTCAGCAGCGTACCTCCAGCTCACGGCCGACCTGTCCAACGGCACCATCAGGGGTGGTGGCACAGCGAGCGTCGGTGCAGCCACTCCCTGCTTACACACACACGCACACATACACACTCTCACACACACACACAGGGTAGCGGCAGCCGCGTGTCAGCAGCGCACCTGCAGCTTGCAGCCGACCTGTCAAACGACACCATCAGGGGTGGTGGCACAGTGAGCGTCGGCGCAGCCACTCCCTGCTTACACACACACGCACACACACACACACTCTCTCACACACACACAGGGTAGCGGCAGCCGCGTGTCAGCAGCGCACCTGCAGCTTGCGGCCGACCTGTCAAACGACACCATCAGGGGTGGTGGCACAGCGAGCGTCGGCGCAGCCACTCCCTGCTTAAACACACACACACACACACACACACACACACACACACACTCTCTTACACACACACACAGGGCAGCGGCAGCCGCGTGTCAGCAGCGCACCTGCAGCTTGCGGCCGACCTGTCAAACGACACCATCAGGGGTGGTGGCACAGCGAGCGTCGGCGCAGCCACTCCCTGCTCACACACACACACACACACACACACTCTCTCTTACACACACACACAGGGCAGCGGCAGCCGCGTGTCAGCAGCGCACCTGCAGCTTGCGGCCGACCTGTCAAACGGCACAATCAGAGGTGGTGGCTCAGAAAGCGTCGCAGCCGCCGCCGCCCCAGCGAGCATCCAGCGCCTCAGTGCTCAGGTGATGACAGTTTTAAATCCATCAGCGTTTCTGTTACCCAGCCCGCAAACTAAAACCGGGTTAAGATTGGCCGATTTGGGCTGGCGTTGCGGGTTGAAATTGCACGAATTTCGACCCGGAGAGTGTGAACATGGAAAATTCCACACATTTCCTGTAATAAATGCCTCAGTGCGCAGGTGATGCGAGGTTGCGGGTTGAGGGTTGGAGGCTCGTTTGTTTTTTCTATGATTTGGGGTTTTTAGACTTAGGCTTAAGTTCGGAGTTCCACAATCCACTTCTTGTGGTCGACCACTCGGTTCCAAAGCTCCATCAGGATTTTGTAGCAAGCAGCCCTGAAGATCTGCCAGACAGGGGGGAGGGGGGGGGCACAGTTACGCCACCCCGCACACGGCGGCAGGCGACAAGCACGCAACACCGCAGCGCAGGCTCACACACACTCAACCCCTCTAGTGGCAGGGATGGAGGGGGGGAGGGATAGACCATGAAGGGACAAAGAAGCCCCCCCCCCCAAACACTACAAACCCCTAGACCGTAAACCCGACCGGATACACTTGAGCACCACCAAAACCTACCCCCTGTACCCCCCTTCACACTTAGCCCTAAACGCTGAGCCCATGACCCTAACCCCAACCTCTTATCCCTAAACCTCGAACCACCACGCAGGTCGGACGCGCGCTCGTGGACATGGCGACGACCGGCGGGCAGACGCCGCTGATGTACGCTGCGCAGGTGCGTGGTTGGGTTGTTGGGTTGTTGGTGTGTTGATGTGTGACTTGTGGTGTGTTGGTGTGTGGCTTGTTGGTTGGCGGTGTGTTGGTCACTTGTCCCCTCGGGGCCTGAACCCTGCACCCTAAGCAGTCATGGACATGGCGACGAGCGGAGGGCAGACGCAGCTGATGAACGCAGCGCAGGTAGGATCTCATTCTACACCTGGACCATCACCCCCATGAATCCAGGAGCTTCGCTCTGTTTACGACTGCCATTTGTGAAAAACACGTACAAGGAAAAAAATGGCATGGCGACGACCGGAGGGCAGACACCGCTGATGTACGCTGCGCAGGAGCGTACCTCAGTTGGTTTGGGGTGTGTTGGTTTGTTGGTGTGTGGTTGGTTGGTGTGTGGCTTGTTGGTTGGCGGTGTGTTGGTTGCTTGGTGCCCTGAACCCTAAGCAGTCATGGACATGGCGACGACTGGAGGGCAGACGCAGCTGATGGACGCTGCGCAGGTGCGTTGGAGGCCTCCCTTAACCTTGGAGGGCACGCGCGCTGCAAATGTAGCAACTCTCCCGACAAAGCACTCTCAAAAAACGCTCTTCACAGAGAGAGAGAGAGATAGAGAGAGAGAGAGCAGAGAGAGGATCTTTCGAGACCCCACTGCTAGCTAGGCATGCTCCACACACACACACACACACACACACACACACACACACTCACATACACACACACAATGTCCCCCCCCCCCACACACAGGGTGGCCACGCCGCGTGCGTGCGCGCGCTCCTTGATTGCAACGCATCTCTCAACAAGTCGTGTTGGAACTCTGCAGACCCCGTGTGCAACGACTGCTGCGTGGGGGCGGCCCCGCTGCATGCGGCCGCACACGTGGGGGCGACGGATGCGGCATGGGCGATGATGCGAAGGTGCGGGGAGGAGAGAGAAAGCGAGAGAGGGAGAAGGAGAGATAAAGACAGGGAGATAGGAAGGGAGAGCGGGAGAGGGAGGGAGGGAGGGAGGGACGGAGGGACGGAGGGAGAGAGGGAGAGAAAAAACAGAGACAGCAAGAGAAAGCGAGGTACAGTAACAGAGAGGGAGAGGGAAAGAATTACAGATAGATGCTGAACAGGTGAACGCAGAGGGACACTGCGTCTTCTCAGGCACGCACACACACTCTCGCATAACAGTGTTTGGCACACACACACACACACACACACAAGCACACGCACATACGCACACACATACGCACACACACACTCACGCACACACATACACACACACATACGCACACACGCACACACACACGCAGACACACGCACACACATGCACATTCACACACACTCACTGACCTCCCCCCGTCACACACACTGCAGCTATGCAAGTGTGTCGCTGCATCTTCCCCTCTTTCCTATTCGCCTCACGGACCCAGATCGCCGAGCGCAAACCAGCCCCCCCCCCCCCTCTCACACACAGTTACAGTTACATGGCATTCCAGCTAAGACAACACTAGTCCCAGTGCCACCGCCCTGTGAAGGACGATAGCCACCAGCCGGTTACCTGCCGTCTAGACTACCGCTCCCGCCGGCTAGTTTAGACCCAAACAAGTCCCTGAGGGACATGTCTGGCAAGGAGCGTATAGGAAAGGACCGTCCTCCTCCTGGCCTTTGAGGCCAACCACGCCGGCTGTGCCGACTGGCGGCGCTGAAGCAGAAAAGTCCCCGCCTGGCATGGTGCATGGTTGTCCAACTCCATGCATGGGGCTCTGCCTGCGCCCCATGCGTCATGCATGGCCAGGTCCCACCCTCCAGGGGGGCCTGGGCAAACAGAGTCGTCATGGCAGGCTGCCTGAAGACCAATGCCGACGCCAGTCACCGGCAGACGAGTGCTCCCGAGGGTGAGCGCGGTGACAAACGCTGCGATGGTGAATCGGATAAACTCTGTTGTTGCCTCGGCGGTCACCACCGCTGAAGCCCTGATGGTAGCTCGCCCCCACGAGCAGCCATCTTGACCGATGGCCAGCATGCATTGACGGGCGCCAGCTCCTCCGCTCGTCGATCAACTCGTCGAGATCGGTGCCGCATGGCGTCCTGCATGGGGGGAGGATAAGGGCCGTCTCCCAGCACGGGCCGCGGCAGCGCCGCGGCTACTCGCCAAGACATGGCAGCGCCGGGCAAGCCGCTCCTGTAGTTTCCACCGAGGGACAGTCTAGCAGGAGCCAGGCCAGTTGTATTTTATCCCGCTCGTCAGCGGCACGGAGATCCTAGTCACCAGCAGCGCCGCATTGCTGGGTCCAGGGCTCGGCGACGAGAACGCGCCTCCGTTAATCGAGCACACACACCACTTGAACACACACAACCCCAGCATATCCTGAGCACCCCCCCGCCCCCCAGCCCACGCCCGCAGCTATGCAATGCGCGTCGCTGCATCGTCCTCTCCATCCTATTCGCCTCACTGACCCTCATCGCCGAGCGCAAACCAGACCCCCCCCCCCACACACACACCACCCAAACGCACACACAACCCCATCATATCTTGACCATCCCCCCAACCCCCCGACCCGCGCCCGCAGCTATGCAGTGCACATCGCTGCATCGTCTTCTTCATCATATTCGTCTTACAGACCCCCATCGCCAAGCGCCCCCCCCCCCTCACACACACACACCACCCAAACACGCACACAACCCCATCATATCCGGATTCCCCCCCCCCCCGCTCCCCCACAGCTATGCAATGCGCGTCGCTGCTTCCTCTTCTCCATCGTCGTCCTTGTTGTCGGGGCCTTCATCACCACACATGCAAACATGCACATACACACACACACATAGACATACACAAACACACACACACAAACACACATAGGGTTGCGGGCACCTGTACATCAACGGCCTCATGTATCCGTATATCCGTCGTATATACGGCCGTATATACGTAGATCCGTATCGATATTTTGGTGGCAGTTCACACAAAGTTCACACACCCCACACTAAAATCACCACGAATTTCCACACACACCACACTGCATTCAAGCAATTTTCTGGGTAGCTCTTGTCATTAGCTTTTAAAACGAATCATCAGGATCCATGCAGTATTGAAGGAGTTACAGCCCTTACGCCTTTTACTTGAAACCAAAACCGTATGTTGCAGTTGTATGTCGCCCATATTCGACATATGTATATACGGCCGTATATACACGGATATACGGGAAATACGGGTCCTCGCGATCCTACACACACACATACACACACAGACACACACACACACACACACACACACACACACACACCCCACACACACACGTGCACACACACACACACACACACACACACACACACACACACACGCGTGCACACACACACACGCCAGGGATGTATTCGGGGGCATGCCACTCATCGGTTTTCCAGGAGAGGGCCTCCCTGACTCATCGGCTTTCCAGGAGAGGGCCTCATGGACTCATCGGCTTGCCATTTTTTCCCGGGGCGCCCCCGAACCCCCGCTGTCCGTAGTCTTCTGTTGCCGTGATACGGTCTCTCACACAACTTCCTCAGAGTCAGAGATAGCTTCGTGGCTTTACAGTTCATGCCGTTCTCTCTTAGATGATGAGAGTTTTACAATCCACTTCTGGCGGTCACACGTACGGTTCCAAAGCTCCAGTGGGACTCAGAGAATCAAGGCTCAAGGCCCACAAAAGGTCAAGCTACAAGTAGCCCACGGTAACGCCATCCACACTTGGTGGCGGGCGCCAAGCAAGCAGCACCGCTGTGCAGGCTGCACACCCAGCCCCTCAAATGGCCAGAGGGCGGACCCAAGGTATAAAACCATGAAGGGACCAAACAGCCCTCCCCAGACACCGGAAGCGGGGCTAGTAGCACACCCGCCGCAGCACTCTACTCAGCGACCACACCGCACCCGCCACCGCACGCGTGTGGCGCCACCTCCCCTTCAAAAACACCCCCAGAGGGAATGCCATCTAGCAAGCAGGTGCAGGCACCCGCTCGCCGTCAACGACGAGGCGCGCGCGGTGGAACTGCGCCCGCTTCCCCGCAACCTTGGCGGCGAGGAAAGCGGGCCACAGCGCCTGGTGCTGCGCCTCCTCGCGGTCACTGAGGACGTCGAAGACTGCAGTCGAGTCCACGCAGCGGCGCAGCTCGTGGCGCCAGCGCACGACAGTGTCGGCCACGGCGTCAGACGCCACGGTGAAGAGCACACGCAGCACACCGCCCCCGCGTGGCTCCACGCCGATGCCCCCGACGGCAGGCTTAGAGATTACCTACGTCAGACACGATAGTGCCCCTTCCACTCTCTCACTCACATCCCCACTAGCTGCATGTGCGTCAACGCGAAAATCACCTCCATGGTCAATAAAAATTAGAATTATTCCGAATCAAAATAAATAAATAAATCAGGCCCTGAGGGTGCATTCTTGGTTTCCTTAATGACACCACTGCTGTGCACCTGGATTCGGGGGGGCCCTTTTGCCCCAACACACCGCTTCTACGTTCTACTAGTGCGCTCGGGGGGGTGGCTACCCCCCGGGCGCGCTGCGATCCAGGTGTCGACGACGCGAGTCCGATGACCCTGTAGCGTAGAGCCAACCCAAGGAGGGCATACCGGCCCGGCATCACAGACGGCCAAGGACGCCTCGCGGACTTGAGCTGGCTGGCCGCGGATGCGAGCAAAGGGGAAACAAGGCACCCCATGCATGCAGCCTTTTCCTGCCCAGTCCCCGCGTGTAGCGGGGCACGCCTGGCGACGCGTCCAAGTCGTCAATCAGAACACCAGAGTGGCTACGTTCAACGTGCGGACATGTCCTGCAGAGGACGAGGGACTGGTCAAACTGGCGAGTCTGGTGCAAGATTGCGCCAAGCTTAGCGTCGGTGTTGCAGCGCTTCAGGAGCTGCGCAGGACCGGCTCCGGGGAGGCGCAAGTGGCTACGGGCGACACGTCGTGGACGCTGCTATGGTCGGGTGGGGAGCACCGGCAGCGTGGGGTGGGCTTGCTGTTGTCCCCTGCATGGGCATCGGCACTCGTCTCCTGGGAGGCGGTGTCCGACCGCCTCATCCAGGCCCGCTTTGCAGCGGACCGTGGGCAGATGATCACCATCGTCAGCGCCTACAGTCCAACGGAGGCAGCGAGCGACGAGGAGGCTGGCGACTTCTACCTTCGAGTAGCGGCGCTCGCGGACAAGGCCAACGACAAGCGCGATCTGCTCATCGTGGCAGGTGATTTCAATGCAGCAGTGGGGAGGGATTCGGTGTCCGACCACGAATGCGTTGGCAAGCACCTGCCCCTCACGGAGCCAGCGGTGGCCAGCAGGAACGGTCGCCTGCTCCTTGACACTGCCACTGCATGCAGCCTGCGCGCTGCCAACACTCTCTACCCCCACAGGCCTGAGCACCAGTACACCCACATCAGCCCCATGGCTGTTGCACAGAGCAGACGGCATGCATGCTCTGTGCGCCGCCTGCACAGCGTCAAGGACTACATCCTGGTCGCGCGCCGCCGCATGCATGCGGTGACAGACTGTAGGGTGCGTAGGAGCCCAACCTGGGACAGCGATCACTGCATGGTGGTACTGTCCATGCGCCTCCGCATGCGAGCCTCCCGCCATGCAGGCGGCTCTCAGCGGCGCGCATGGGACTCTTCACAACTGCGGCGCCCGGCTGTCCGTCGTGAGTTCAACCTCCAGCTGTCCGATCGCTTTGGGCTGCTGGAGGCCGTGCCGCCCGAGGGCGCTGATGCCCAGGCGGAGTACGACGCGATGGCTGCTGCCATTCGCGAGGTGGCCACCAACCACCTCGCTCCACGCGGCAGCCGCCGGCGGCGCGGCTGGCAGTTCACTCTGTCGCAGCGCACCCTCCGGCTCATGGACGCCCGGCAGCGCGCGCACACGGCATGGCTCAGGAGCAAGTCTGCTGCTGCCAAACGAGAGCGCAACCGCGCCAACCGCGCGGCCGACGCAGCTGTGCAGAGAGACAGGGAGAGGTGGATCGGCCAGCAGGTGGCGGAGGCGCAAGACATGCTACGCAAGAAGAATCTGCGCCAGTTTGCGCGCGCGTGCGACAGGCTGGCGGGCCGCAGCCGCAGCCATCAGATCCCACCTGCCATGCGGGACGTCTCGGGCGCGCTGCACAGCGGTCCAGACGGGGTGCTGAAGGCCATGACAGAGTCATTCGACAAGCTATATGGCGGGGAGACCAAGCTCAGCGACGAGACCCTGAACCAGCTGGAGAACGATGTAGCGGCGTTTGAGCTCACACGCGCCACAGAGGTGGACGAAGCGCACGGGCGCCCCCCTGACCTGGCTGAGACGGAGGCGTGTGTGCGAGCGTTGCGCTCGGCCGCCGCTCCGGGCGGTGACCAGCTGGACGCCATGCTGTTGCGGTGCCCACCTGCCATCGCATGGCTCCACCGGGTCATCATCGCCGTATGGCGGTCGGGGAGAGCCCCGAGGGAATGGAAAACTGCTATTATCACACCGTTATATAAGGGGAAGGGTCCGCGTGACTCCCCTGGTAACTACCGCGGTATAAGCCTTCTCTCTATTGCCGGGAAAGTGTACGCTGCCATACTTCTGCACCGCGTCTCCACGCAGGTTGATGGTCAGTTGCATGAGGCTCAGTGTGGTTTCAGAAAAAGCAGAGGCACTGTTGATGCGATTTTTACTCTGCGCTCGCTGAGCGCGGCACATGCCGAGTACAAACAATGCATGGCTGTGGCATTTGTCGACTATTCTAAAGCTTACGATTGCATAAACCGTGCGGCACTGTGGAGAGTCCTTAGATTATATAGTGTTCATCCGCACATTATTGATCTGTTGGAGGATCTTCACACCAACACCGCAGCTGCCGTGCGGCTGGCTGGGAAAATCGGGCACGAATTCCCCGTGTCGTCTGGTGTGCGACAGGGGTGCGTCATTGCTCCTGTGTTGTTCAATGTTTTTATTGACCACATAGTGAAAAAGGCGCTAGACATGATGCCAGAGGGGGCTGGCGTGTCAGTCGTGACCCGAGCCGGCGGCTCTGTGTTGTCGTCGTCGGTTGAGCGCATAGTAATGCTGATGTATGCCGACGATTTATGTTTGTTCTCGCATGACCCAGCTCAGTTGGCGCTTATGCTGAAAATCCTTGACAAAGTGTCCTCTAGCTTTGGCATGCAAATCAACGCCGCCAAGACAGAAGTGATGATTTTGCCAGCAGATTTTGACGCGGATCTGCCCACGTTTGCGCTGACTGGTGGTGAAGTGAAGACCGTCTCTGCATTTAAGTATCTAGGGAGTTGGATAACCCAGAGTGGTGGTGTGGAAAAGGAGATCGGTGTGCGTGTCGGTCGCGCGCTGGGCGTGTTTGCGTCTTTTGATAAGATTTGGGCCAGCAAGAAGATGCAAGTGCAGTCTAAGATGCGGGTTTACAACACTTTCGTGCTGCCCCACTTTCTGTACGGCTGCGAAACATGGGCCCCTACTAAAACACAACTGACTCGATTGGAGGTTGCCCACTCTAACTGCCTTCGTCGCATTCTGGGTGTGCGCCTGGTCGACCGGCACAGATTAACTTATATTCGGCAGGCGTGCGACACTGAGCCAATTGAGAGCCTTGTGGCAAAGCGATCAATGCAGTGGCTAGGCCATGTGATGCGCATGCCGGCTTCTCGTCTTCCTCGTACGACTTTTGACTGCACAATGGATGTGGCTCGGCAGCAAGGCCGGCCTCCAGCCTCCTCCCGACACTATTTTCTTAAGCTACTGATTCAGCAGCTAGGCGAAACTAGTGGCACTCGTTCTGATTGGAAGACTTTTTCGGACACGGCGTTTGAGCGTGCTCAGGATAGGGTCGGGTGGAGAGCCGTGGTGTACGGTCCGGCTGCCCCTCAGGCGCCGGCCCCTCGCCTGGATTTTAGTAATAAGTTTTTTGCCGGCTCCAGCAACTTTGACCGTTCATACCAGGCACAATACACAGCGGGTGTTCATGCAATACATGCCGTTGTGCTGCTCTCGGCAAGGGCTTTCCAACGCATCGCTCCACGCCCTCACCCACTAAGTGTGGGGTGGTTTTCTGGGAAATGGGAAATCCGGCTCGGAGCGGTATTTAGCTCGCAGGGGAATCACTGCCCTGAACCTCACCCCCCCCCACACACACACCCCTCCCGCAGCTACGCAATGGGTGCTGCCGCGTCGCATCTCCTGGCTCCTCGTCTTCCGGAACCTCATCATTGAGCGCACAGCAGGCGCCGCCCGACCCCCGCCACACCCTGAACCTCACCCCCCACCCACCCACCCCTCCCGCAGCTACGCAATGCGTGCTGCCGCGTCGCCCTCTCCTGGCTCCTCGTCTTCCGGAACCTCATCATTGAGCGCACAGCAGGCGCCGCCCGACCCCCGCCTCGCGAAAGATTCGTCGTGCAAGCAGCCGCACAGTGTTGCTGCAGATGCAGGGCATACGGAGCTTGCAGGTGTGTGTGTGTGTGTGTGTGTGTGTGTGTGCAAGCGTCTGCACAGTGTTGTTGCGGATGCGGGACACACGGAGCTTGCAGGTGTGTGTGTTTGTGTGTGTGTCAACCCCTACCAGCATCCACAGGCCCCGAACTGACCCTACAAACGCCGCTACACACACACACACACACACACCTTCGCTTTTTCCACCCCAGTATGCGACACCCTCACATGCACCCCCCCCCCCACACACACACACACCCCGCAGCTCTTCTTCACCCCAGCATTCCACTCAACACCTACCTTGGAGGTGTACCAGCTGCCACACCCTTTCGCTCCAATGACTCAGCTGCAGCTCGCAGGTGCGTGTTCAGGGCAGGCAGTTACACAGTGCAGTCAAAAAGTACAGTTACACAGTGCTGTTACACAGTGATGTCGCAATTAAAGAGTGTTGCAGACGGCAGCCCTTTTCGCCCCAGCAACACAGAACAACTCGCAGTTTTTTTTAGGACAGTACTGTTACTGAACACAGTGCAGTTACAAAGTGTGGTTGCAATTCAACATCGTTGCATGTATGGCAGACGGTAGCGCTCAAGTGACGCAGCAGCAGCTCGCAGTTTTTTTTTTTACGGCAGCAACACAATGCAGTTCCACAGTGTGGTTGCAATTCAACATCGTTGCATATACGGCAGACAGCAGCGCTCCAGCGATGCAGCAGCAGATCACAGGCAGCGTTTTGTTAGGGCAGTTACATTGTGCAGTTACAATGTGATTTTGCAATTTTTTTTAACTGCAGACGGCAGCGCTCCAGTGATGCAGCAGCAGCTCGCAGGTGGGTTTTCAGGGCAGTTACACAGTGAAGCTACACAGTGCAGCTACACAGTGCAGGTACGCAGTGCAGGTACACGATGCAGTTACACAGTGCAGTTACACAATGCAGTTCCACAGTGCAGTTACACAGTGCAGTTACACAATGCAGTTCCACAGTGCAGTTACACAGTGCAGTCACACAGTGCTGCTGCAATTACAAATGGTTACAGACGGCAGCCCCTTTGGCTCCAGCGACACAGCAGCAGCTGGCGGGTAGGGTAGCGTCTTTGAGGGCAGTAACACAGTGCAGTTACAAAGTGCAGTTACAAAATGTTGACACAAGTAATACCGTACTGACACGCTGATTTGGGGACGCGGTTGGGGGTTGGCTGCCCCCAAATGCATCTCGGGGGTGGCAGCCAACCCGCAACCGTGTCCCCAAATGCGTGTCAGGGGTGGCAGGGCCGCTCGGAGCTGCCCCCAATCCCGTGTCGCAAGTAAAAGACGTATCTGCTCTATCTTCCTCGAAACTGCATGTATTTTGACGATTCGAGTTACATTGGGAGGCTAATGACCAGGGCTATCCGGCGCAATGCTTGGATGCAGCATGGGGTAGAGGGAAGAGGGCGGCGGGGCAGTGTGGGCCTGGGCATGGCGACCGAAAGCGCGTTCGCGCACACACACACACACACACACACATACACACACACACACATACGCACACACACACACACACACACACACACACAGACAGACACAAATCTACACACATTCACACACACACACACACACACACGCACAGGTCAGCGATTTGCTTGGCAACCAGAAGTGTGTTCACCACCGCGCACGTGGCTACCATTACGCGTTCTGGCAGGTGTGTGTATGTGTGTCTGTCTGTCTGTGTGTGTGTGTGTGTGGTGTTTTTGAGAGTGTGTGTTTGCGCTTGCGTGTGTGTGTTTGCATTTGCGTGTGTGTATGTGTTTGCGTGTGTGTGTGTGTGTGTGTGTGTATGTGTACTCCCCTGGGCGGCCCACTCCCCTGGGCGGCCCACTCCCTGGGCGGTCGCGGTCGCGAGTCACGGCGGTCGGCCCATGTGAGTCGCCGTCGCCCATCCCCCCTCATCGCCCCGCCCCCCCCCCGTCGACTGCCGCCTATGTACTGCGGCCCACCCTGGACTATCCACCATCGTCACCGCCCGAAGGGGGCAGCCTCAGCGAGCCGAGCAACCTCTTCCACAGTCCCAATCCTTATCCTGTCGCAGAGCCAGTCCCATGCCCTCGCCAGCGCCGAACAGCTCCTCGGCAGACTGTCGACCGCATCATGGACCGCCCCGCCACCGCCTGACGCCGAGCAGATTCTTGGCCGCGACCCACTGCGGCGCCACGACACCATGCACCACAGAGAACCTCACCTTGCCATGATCCCCCCTTCAGCACCCTTCACTCCCCCTGGCACGCTCCAAACTACACAGTCCAACTCTTCCCCACCGTCACCCACCCACAGTCGACCACCCACCCACGCTTTCACCCCCACATGGAGCTCGCCGTCCCATGTGCGCGCCATGCAGGCCCATGCACCCCCGCCCCATGCACCTCCCCAGCCCCCCCGCGCACGCTGACCCCATGCTGGCAATCCAGGCTGGCAATCCCTCCTCCCCCCCCCCCCCTATCCGTGAGCGCACACGCGCACGCGCACTCCCCCCTAGCCTCCCACGCCTCCTCCGACCCCTCCCAACCCCCCTCCCTCTCCCCCCTCGCCTCCCACGCCTCCTCCGATCCCTCCCACGCCTCCTTTGATCCCCCCACGCCCCCCCTGATCCCTCCCATGCCTCCCCTGATCCTTCCCACGTCTCCTCCGATACCCCTGATGAACCCTCACCTGACCCCCCCCCGATGCCTCATCTGACCCCTCCCACGCCCCTTCCAAACCCCCCTTTCCCGTCTACCGAGCCCCTATCCCAGGCCCGCCTGCCTTCGTCCGTCGCGCATCAAGTTCATCGGTCCAAGGAGCTGATCCGACGTCCTCATGGCCTGCCCAACGAAAACTCAGTCTAGTAGGCCGCGGCCGAACGGATCTAGTAGTTGCAGCGACGTTTACATTGCACGACGGACAACCCCGACTATCGCCCATGGAATTAATCGGCCCATGGGGAGATGATACGCTGCGATTGAAGTTGAAGTTGGTTGGCCAGAGTGGCAACCCAAGTTGTAGTTGGTTGGCCAGAGTGGCAACCCTAGTTGAAGTTGGTTGGCCAGAGTGGCAGCCCCCCCCAGACCCCCCCAAACCAAGGATACTATCCACTCGATTCAGGCGCTGGTCGGTCACCCGCTATTCGAAAGACATCCCAGTGCACGGGTCAGACTTCGTAACAATTGCCGGGGTGTATTGCTGTTAGTAGTACAGGCATTGCTGGTGCATGCGGACGGCCTCATGTAACGCTTGGTTGGTTGGTTGGTTGTGTATGTGTTTGCGTGTGTGTGTGTGTGTGTGTGTGTGTGTCAACCATGGCCTGCTCCTGTGTTTGTGTGTGCATGCATGTGTTTGTGCGTGTGGGTGGGTGTGTTTGGGTGGGTGTGTGTGTGTGTGTGTTTTGCATGTTGCGAGCACAGGGCGAGCAGGGTGCAGAAGTGAGTGGCTCTGGTGGTGACTGATGACCACACTGTGTGGTGTGGGAGATGCCACCTCATTGTGTATGTGTGTGTGTGTGTGTGTGTGTGTGTGTGTGTGTGTGTGTGTGTGTGTGTGTGTGCATTTGTACATTTGTGCATGTACACGCAGACATGAGAACACACCCACGCCCACCCACACACTCATCCACCCACCGCACACACACACACCGACTTTCCCGCCCACCCACAGCCTGCTCACTCGCTCAACATGTTGGCCATGCTCTCACACACAAACGAGAGAGAGGGAGAGTGAGAGAGAGGAGTGTGTGGGAGAGAGAAGAGTGTGTGGGAGAGAGATGCACACACACACACACACAAAAGAGAGAGAGCAACATGCACACACACACACACAGATGCACGCACATGCATGCCCATGCGCGCACACACACACACACACACACACACACACACACACACACGCGCGCGCAGCATGCCCCTGCTCGTTCTCACCACAGCGGGCGGGGGTGCTCAGCACTATGCGTCGCCGATGTCTTCACCCAACCACCGCTGCCACCTCTCGGGGAGCGGCCGGCCGCGCTACCTATCGCGCGTGCCAAGCGTTCAGGTGTGTGTGTGTGTGTTTGTGTGTGCTGCTCTGCATGCTGCATGCTGTGTGCTGTGCTGTGCTGTGCTGTGCCACCTCTCGGGGAGCAGCCGACAGCGCTACCTATCGTGCGTGCCAAGCGTTCAGGTGTGTGTGTGTGTGTTTGTGTGTGTGTGTTGCTCTGCATGCTGTGTGGTGTGCTGTGATGTGCTGTGCCACCTCTCGGGGAGCAGCCGACAGCGCTACCTATCGCGCGTGCCAAGCGTTCAGGTGTGTGTGTGTGTGTGTGTGTGTGTGTGTGTGTGTGCTGCTCTGCATGCTGCGTGCTGTGCTGTGTGCTGATTGCTGTGTGCTGTGCCACCACTCGGCGAGCTGATTGCTCCGCCGATCGCGCGTGCCAAGCTTTCAGGTGGGTGTGTGCCGACCCACTGCTCGCTGTGCTGTGCTGTGCTGCCTAGACCTGCTCATCAAGCCGACCTTTGCAGTGCTGTGCATGCCCCTCCCCTAAGCCCTGGAACCTGCCCCCTAAACCCTGAACCCTCATCCCTTCCCCTCATTCCCTCATCTGTGCCCTCAAGGAGGAGGAGGAGTTGGAGACCGAGGACGGCGACGGCGATGACGCCCACGGGTCGGGCGCCCACAGCAGTGCCCGCAGTAGCGCCAATGGTGGATCACCGCCGCCATCCTCCCGCAACAGCACGTGCGTTCTGCCTCTCATCAGAGAGTACCCCAGCGGCATCCCACCAGGCCGAAGCAACTCGCTCCCACAGCGGCTGCTTGGGAACGGTGGGTGCGCAGGCGCTGGCCCCAGCTGCCCGCCAGCTCCCCACCAGCTGCCACCAGCTGCCACCGCGCCGCCCGACGCCGGCTACAGCTCCCACGCGGCAGCAGTGGCAGCGGCGGTGGCAGCAGACGCAGCGGCGAGGGCGGCAGCAGCAGCAGCAGGAGCCGAGGCAGCAACAGCACCAGCAGCAGCGGTGTCAGCAGCAGCAGCAGCAGGGGCGGCGTCCACACCGGCAGCACCAGCAGCAGCGGCGGTGGCAGCAGCGACGGCGGATCTGGGTGCTGCGCCCGGCACGCGCGCTGGCGGCGGAGTCAGCAGCAGCGTGGGCGGTGGCCAGCTCCCCATGGACGACGCCAACTTCAACGCCGCCCCCACGTCCCGCATGGCGCACAGCACCTCGTGTCCGCAGGCCCTGGACGCAGCGGCAGCGAGCGCAGGCACGGACAGCGCCGAGCACGAGCCGGAGACCTTGTCCCTGCCCCTGCTGCACCTAACCACCACGCTGACGGGGTTCAACTCGCTGTCCGCGCCATATGCATGCGAGCACGCGCGGCGGGCGAGCGCGGGCGGTGGCGGCGCGCGCACGGCGGCCGAGTGAGGGCGGTGGCGGCTACTGGCAGCCGCAGCAGCTGCCAGTTTTTTTAGGGGGGTTTTAGTGTTTTTTTGGTCTTGCTGCCTGCGCCAGAGGGGCGGCGGCGGTCGGGCGTTGGCTATGGCGGCAAGCAAGCGTGGCGGGAGAGCGCGGGCAGTGGCGACGAGCGCACAGCGGCAGAGCGAGGGCGGTGGCGGCCACTGGCAGCCGCAGCAGCTGCCAGTGGGGTTTGTCTTGCTGCCCGCGCCAGAGGGGCGGCGGTCGGGCGGTGGCTATGGCTGCGAGCACGCGTGGCGGGCGAGCGCGGGCAGTGGCAAAAGCGCACGGCGGTCGACTGAGGGCGGCGGCGGCCACTGGCAGCCGCAGCAGCTGCCAGTGGCGATTGTCTTGCTGTCCACGCCAGAGGGGCAGCAGTCGGGCGGTGGCTTTGGCGGCGAGCACGCGCGGCGGGCGAGCGCGGGCAGTGGCAAAAGCGCACGGCGGCCGAGTGAGGGCTGAGGCGGTGGCAGCCGCCTGCTGTGCTGGGGGTTGTCTTGCTGCCTGCGGCAGAGGGGCGGCGGTCGGGCGGTGGCTATGGCGGTGAGCACGGGCGGTGACGGCGAGCACACGGCGGTCGACTGAGGGCGGCGGCGGCCACTGGCAGCCGCAGCAGCTGCCAGTGGCGATTGTCTTGCTGTCCACGCCAGAGGGGCAGCAGTCGGGCGGTGGCTTTGGCGGCGAGCACGCGCGGCGGGCGAGCGCGGGCAGTGGCAAAAGCGCACGGCGGCCGAGTGAGGGCTGAGGCGGTGGCAGCCGCCTGCTGTGCTGGGGGTTGTCTTGCTGCCTGCGGCAGAGGGGCGGCGGTCGGGCGGTGGCTATGGCGGTGAGCACGGGCGGTGACGGCGAGCACACGGCGGTCGACTGAGGGCGGCGGCGGCCACTGGCAGCCGCAGCAGCTGCCAGTGGCGATTGTCTTGCTGTCCACGCCAGAGGGGCAGCAGTCGGGCGGTGGCTTTGGCGGCGAGCACGCGCGGCGGGCGAGCGCGGGCAGTGGCGAAAGCGCACGGCGGCCGAGTGAGGGCTGAGGCGGTGGCAGCCGCCTGCTGTGCTGGGGGTTGTCTTGCTGCCTGCGGCAGAGGGGCGGCGGTCGGGCGGTGGCTATGGCGGTGAGCACGGGCGGTGACGGCGAGCACACGGCGGTCGACTGAGGGCGGCGGCGGCGGCTGGCATCCGCAGCAGCTGCCAGTGGGGGTTGTCTTGCTGCCTGCGCGAGAGGGGCAGCGGTCGGGCGGTGGCTATGGCAGCGAGCACGCGCGGCGGGCAAGTGAGTGCGTTGGCGACAAGCGCACGAGCGTGGCGGATTGAGGAGTGCGCAGTGGCGGCCCTGTCCCTGCTCAAGACTAAAACATCGCACCCTTCCAGCCCGCAGCAGCAGCCTGCGTTGCCGGGGATGTCTTGCTGCCTGCGCCAGAGGGGCGGCAGTCGGGCGGTGGCTATGACGGCGAGCACGCGCGGGGGTCAAGCGCGGGCGGTGGCGGCGCGCGCACGGCGGCCGAGTGAGGGCAATGGCGGCCACTGGCAGCCGCAGCAGCTGTCAGTGGGGTTTGTCTCGCTGTCTGCACCGGGGGGCGGCGGTCGAGTGGGGGCGGTGGCGGCGGAGACCGCGCGCGCGCGGCGTTTGAGTGAGGAGGGTGGAGGCAGCCCTTCCTCTGCTCCAGCCCAGGACATCGCTCGCTTGCACATTGCACCTTTCCCCCACAGCAGCAGCGGCAGTCGAGCGGAGGGAGGCGTGGCGGCGGTCGAGCGGCGGTCGAGCGGAGGGTTGAACGGAGGGTCGAGCGGCGGGTCGAGCGGAGGGTCGAGCGGAGGGAGGCGTGGCGGCGGTCGAGCGGTGGCGGTGACGGCAAGCGCGTGCACGCAGCGCTGGAATGAGGAGGGCGTCGGCAGCGCGCACGCGGCAGTCGAGTGAGGAAGGCGGTGGTGGTGCGCGCGCGAGGGCTTCGGGGTGAGGAGTGCGCAGTGGCGGTGGCGGCACTGTCCCTATTCCAAACTCCACGCGCGCGGCGGTCGAGTGAGGAGGGCGGTGGTGGCGCGCGCGAGAGGGTGCGGGCGTCGGCAGCACCCAAGGAGCGGGTCTGTCTGTTTACAGGTTACCGTGTTCTGTCCACAGTACGCACCCTGGGGGAATGGGATTTTAGGGAGCGGCCTCGTGAGGTGGGCTACCAGCGGTTTTACAGGTCTGACACATTCGCACCCGGAGGACCCCGGGGCGTGAGCCAAGGCTACTAAACGTCTAGGGAAGGTCTACTTAGAGAGCCCGCAAGGACACGCAGTGCGCCGGCCTACCGGCGGGAAAAATGCCCCCCCCCCCCCTACTGGCTACCAGCGGGGGGCTCTACTAAGAGAGCCCGCAAGGCCACGCAGTGTGCCGGCCTACCAGGGGAAAAATCCCCCCCCCCCCCTGGCTACCAGCGGGGGGGTTGATGCCCCCGCCCGCGCTGTCGTGAGGTACCAGTTTCACGTGTTGTTTGTTGTTCCCAGCTGGGGCAGGCTCGGATCTCTCAGCGCAGCACCAAATGAATACACACATATATAAATATATACGAATGTGCCCGCGATTGAAATAAACGCGAGTGCCAGCATTGCCCGGGTGCTACCTTGGAGCCTGTTCTCGAGGGCGCTCGAATCAGTTGCTTTCGTTATGTCATCCCGTCTAAAAGACTATTATAATAAGGCCTCACTCCTCTGGACACAGCGAGTCATATGCAGTTTATATCACGCCCCCCTCGGGGCGTGGGATTTTTAGGGAGCCTGCCGCGTGAGGCGGGCTACCAGTGGTTCCGCTAAGGATCTTGGGGAAATTCTGGCTCGACCTGGGCCTCACGGCTCGCTTCCTAGTCTCAACCCAACTGAGGCGATTTCTTGCGAAAAGGGTGTGAACATGGCAAATTCCACACTTTTTGGGCCGGAATTCGAGCAATTCCAACCCGCAGCGTCAGCCCCAAGCGGGCAATCCCAACCCGCTGTCGCAGGTTGGCGGGTTACGGGTTGGCCACCGGAAGCACTGGCTACCAGGCAATGAGTCCGTTCTGGGGAAGACATGGAGGACGAGGGGACACTTTTTTCTACGGCGCACAAACGTTACGCAGAGCAGCGCAGGGAAACTGGCGCCGAGGACAGCAGCTGGGAACGCCGGGGAACAAAGGGAAATAGATGACCCCACCCCTTCCTCCTCCACACACACATCCCATGATGATGATGATGAATTACACAGTCCGAGTGACACCACATAATAACTTATGTTAATGCGTCTATAAAGCCCACACAACATGGATGCAACATATCTCGGGGTTTTACTGTTTACACGTACGCGCCCGGAGGACCCCAGGGCGGGAGTTCAGGCCTAGACTACACGTCTAGGGGATCTCTCCTATGAGAGCCCACAAGGCCACGCACTGTACCAGCCTACTAGGTCAACAACTATCGCTTTGGCCCAAACCGCGCATGTGAGGGTATGAACACGTCCCAAACATGGGTCGAACCGGCCTGTGCGGTGCCTCCGTGCCCTGCCACCTCACATGCCCTTTCAAGCGTTAGTAAGGAGCGAGGTATCCGGACGTATTTAGCGTACTGGGCCTGGGGCCCAGTATGCCTTTATGTGTGTGTGTGTGTGTGGGTAATAATTTTTTCAACTGCTGTCGTTTTGATGATTTTTCGGAGTTACTGACTGAATTATATCTTCTCGGGGGGATTTGAAACTATCGTTATTCACGAAGGCACAGGCACAGTATGGTCATCAGGCTTTGCGTATCTCCACACGTGCGGTGCACCGCCACCGCGTTGCAGTCGTGGTAGGTGGTCTACCACGTGCAACCAAGAATTCCTCCTGTTGTGTCTTGCGCACGTGCGCGTCGTTTTCAAACCATTGCCCGGAGCACCACCCGTCCGTTTGACGACGATTTCACAATCCAATTGTGGCGGGGATACATGCGCTTTAGCACGAAGCTCCATCTACAGCAGTCTTGGAGAACTGCTAATAAGGAGAGGAACCCCGCAGTCGCGCTACCCACACTCGGTGGGCGCGAGCCCGCTCTTGTGGCTGTCCATCGACCCGTTGAGTGCATACTAGATGGTGTCGTATTCGAAAGTGTGAGGTGGTCGAAGGTGTGGTGTGGTGAGATGTAGGTAGTGTACAGCTGTGTAAAGTGTGGGACCAAGTGTGAGACCGTTGTGACCAATCCGCGAGGTCTTTCTCCCAGGCAACTAGTACTGCAGTATTGTGTGCATGAGCAGCCTCCCAAGGCCACTGCGGCATTCCTTCTGCCTCGCCGTGTGCAGCACAGCCTGTGCCTCGCAGCCATGCATGGGGGGACTGGTGGCTGCTGGAGGGCCGTGCGACCACCGCGGGCGGTGAGACGCACAGCGGAAAGGTGAGAGGTGACGCATCACCGCGTACATGCATGGGGGGAGAGGTGAAGGGGCACGGCGCGCCTTCTCCGCCTCCGTGATGATAACTCTGCCGAATTCCCCAGTCTCTTTTCTTAGCTTCCAGGGCTCTCCCTCCCTAACGCACACTCCCACAATCCCCAACGGACACTCAAGATCCGCTCTCCCTCCCCAACGCCAAAGACCCGCCGCACCCTCAAGTGCCTTCCCCCCATCCGAGCTCAAGTGTTGACAGGCCGAGTCACGCCGCACCTGGGCAAGGGCCGATGCCTGATCATCTGAAGCCTTGTGTAAGTGCCTGTGCACCGCGAGCGGCACACGATGAAAGCTCACGCTTTATGGGATGTTTTACAGTTTTGTTCATGAGCGCGCCAGGAAGACCCCGGGGCGTGGGTCAAGGCCCAGGGGGGCGCTACTAGGAGAGCCCACGAAGCCACACAAGCGCCAGCCTACCAACCGGCCAAAACCATCAATGTTAATTAGCAATGCTTCTGTGGCGATACCTAGCTAGTCTTTGCCTCGCGCCTGTCAGTTTTTGGCCATGCGCCACCGCCCCAGCACCTCCCGACTAGTCCCAACATCCGGTGGCCCGCGCGACGGGCACGCCCCCTGCTCCTGGGCTGGTCCTGGTACTGGTCCTGGAACTGGTCCTGGGACTGGTCCCGGGACTGGTCCTGGGGCTGGTCCTGGGACTGGTCCTGGGACTGTTCTTAGGACTGGTCCTGGGACTGGTCCTGGGCTGGTCCTGAGCTGGTCCTGGGACTGATCCTGGCTGCATCCCAGGACCAGCCACGACCGGGTCCCAGGGCCAGCTGGGGAGTCCTTGGGTCCGCTGCCCAGCTCCGCCTGCCTCGCCTCACCTGCCGCGCTCCATTACAGTAACAAACAGTAACACGGGGTTTCCAGCTCAGCAGGCTACTCTTCTACTAGTGACACCCGCCAATACTCCAGCACACGTAAGTACTAGAGATCCACTACACACACATTGAACCACCACCAGCGTCAGGGTCGAGGGTCAGAGGCGCAACCCGCCAGTCCAGGGTTAGTGTGGGCGGTGGCCGCTGCTCCCGCTCGCTCCCGCCTCGGCCACCATCGCTGCTGGTGCGGTGGTGGGCATCGCCACAGCTCCCTGCGAGGCCCCGACGCGCCCTCCTGCTGATCCAGCGGATGATCCGGCAAACAGCTCGGCGAGCCTGCCGGGGGAGGGGGGAGGGAATGTGTGCGTGTGTGTATGCGTGTGTGTGTGTGTGCGTGCGTGTGTGTGTGCGTGTGTGCGTGCGTGTGTGTGCGTGTGTGTGTGTGTGCGTGTATGTGCCGATTCCTACGCCGCCTTAAGCGGATCCCCCAGAACCTTTCCCCTTCCTCGCCTCACACCTCCACCATCGAGATGCACGCCAAGGACTCACCCACAGCGCCCATCATCGACACCATCAACAAACACCGAGCTGCGTTCATCGGTCCCCTCATCCGCCACCTCCCCCCCTCTCCATCTCCTCAGCCCCTCCCCCTCCCCACCCCAGCCCCGCCATCTTCCCCTCCCCTCCCCCTCCCCAGCCCCTTCACCCTCCACACCCCATCTTCCCAGCCACCGCCGCACTTTTCATGTGCCGTCGACCGGACGCGGATGGCCCCCACGCGGGAGGGGCCATCACGTCGTACCGGCAAAATGCAGGTGACATTTTCACAGCCCAACGGTTTCGAGACGCCGTCAAGAATCGCTTTGACCAGTTCAAACGAGAGCGAGCCAAGTACGCCGCGTACCCAGAGCTCACGCGCATCCTCGACAACCGAGTCCCACCCGGATGGCTCACCCTAGCGAGATTTCCACAGCTGTGGGAGTCCATATGCGGCGATCTGATTAAGGCGGGATAGAGGTTGCGACCACCACACAGCCTCAGAGAGAGTGAGAGTGATCACAGTCAGTTTAGTCAGCGTACAACACAGAGTGGCATTATATCCCCTCATAGCGACGATTAACGGAGGCGCGTTCTCGTCGCCGAGCCCTGGACCCTGCAATGCGGCGCTGCTGGTGACTAGGATCTCCGTGCCGCTGACGAGCGGGATAAAATACGACTGGCCTGGCTCCTGCTAGACTGTCCCTCGGTGGAAACTACAGGAGCGGCTTGCCCGGCGCTGTCATGGCTTGGCGAGTAGCCGCGGCGCTGCCGCGACCCGTGCTGGGAGACGGCCCTTATCCTCCTCCCATGCAGGACGCCATGCAGCACCGATCTCGACGAGTTGATCGACGAGCGGAGGAGCTGGCGCCCGTCAATGCATGCTGGACATCGGTCAAGATGGCTGCTCGTGGGGGCGAGCTACCATCAGGGCTTCAGCGGTGGTGACCGCCGAGGCAACAACAGAGTTTATCCGCTTCGCCATCGCAGCGTTTGTCACCGCGCTCACCCTCGGGGGCACTCGTCTGCCGGTGACTGGCGTCGGCATTGGTCTTCAGGCAGCCTGCCATGACGACTCTGTTTGCCCAGGCCCCCCTGGAGGGTGGGACTGGCCATGCATGACGCATGGGGCGCAGGCAGAGCCCCATGCATGGAGTTGGACAACCATGCACCATGCCAGGCGGGGACTTTTCTGCTTCAGCGCCGCCAGTCGGCACAGCCGGCGTGGTTGGCCTCAAAGGCCAGGAGGAGGACAGTCCTTTCCTATACGCTCCTTGCCAGACATGTCCCTCAGGGACTTGTTTGGGTCTAAACTAGCCGGCGGGAGCGGTAGTCTAGACGGCAGGTAACCGGCTGGTGGCTATCGTCCTTCACAGGGCGGTGGCACTAGGACTAGTGTTGTCTTAGCTGGAATGCCATGTAACTGTAACTGTAACTGTATAGCGACGAGTGGTCTCCCGCTATTGACAGACGCCGTTTCGCCGACCTCTGGAACGATATCGCCGTTATCTTTGTAACAATCTGGAATGGAATGGAATGGAATGTGCGTGTGTGTGTGGTCAACAGATGGAGCACATAGTGTGAGCAGGTGGGCAGGAGGCGCACATATTGTGAGCAGAAGGTTGGCAGAAGGTGCGTATATTGTGAGCAGAAAGTGGTAAGAAGGTGGGCACAAAGTGTGCAGAAGGTGGGCAGAAGGTGCGCAGAGGCGGAGCATAATGTGGGCAGAAGGTGGTCAGGAGGTGGGCAGAACGTCTGCAGAGGCAGAGCAGAAGGTGGACAGAAGGTGGACAGAAGCTGGGCAGAAGCTGGGCAGAAGGTGGGCAGAAGGTGGGCAGAGGGTGGGCAGAGGGTGGGCAGAGGGAGATCAGAAGGTGGGCACAGGGAGAGCAGAAGGTGGGCAGAAGGTGGGCAGAAGATATGCAGAAGGTGAGCAAAGGCAGAGCAGAAGGTGGGCAGAATGTGGGCAGAAGGTGGGCAGAAGGCAGGCAGAAGGTGGGCACATGCACAAACACACACACACACACACACACACACACACACACACACACACACCTGCGTAGCGCCGCGCCGGTCGCCGCCTCCTTGGCCCGTTTCTTGTTGGGCTGAGGTTCGGAAGAGAGGCAACACGCACGCGCGCACACACACACACACACACACACACACACACAACACATGTGCACACATGTGCACGCGCGCACACACACACACACACACACACCTGCGCAGCGCCGCGCCGGCCGCCGCCTCCTTGGCGCGTTTCTTGTTGGGCTGAGGTTCGGAAGAGAGCCCAGCGAGGGATGGGGCACGCGCGTCAGGCAGGCTCAGGCGGCACACGTAACCGCTAACCTGTGTGTGTGTTTGTGTGTGTTTGCGCGCGTGTGTGTGTGTGTGTGTGTGTTTGAGTGGGTGGGTGGGGGGAGCAGTTGGTGTGTGTGGAGGAGGAAACGCGCGCCGTGCAGGCTCAGGCGGCACACGTAACCGCCGACCTGTGTGTGTGTGTGTGTGTGTGTGTGTTTGCGCGTGAGTGTGTGTGTGTGTGTGAGTGTGTGTGTGTGTGTTTGAGGGGGTAACCTGTGTGTGTGTGTGTTTGTGTGTGTGTGTTTGAGTGCGTGAGTGTGTGTGTGTGTGTGTGTGTGTGTGTGTGTGTTTGAGTGGGTGTGGTGGGGTGCGTGCGTGTGTGTGTGGGGGGGGGGGGGCAGTTGGTGCGGGTGGAGGAGGAAACGCGCGTCAGGCAGGCTCAGGCGACACACGTAACCACCAACCTCTGTGTGTGCGTGTGTGTGTTTGCGCGTGAGAGTGTGTGTGTGTGTGTGTATGTGTGTGTGTGTGTGTGTGTGTGTGTTTGAGTGGGTGCGCTGGGGTGCGTGTGTGTGTGGGGGGGGAGCAGTTGGTGTGTGTGGAGGAGGAAACGCGCGCCGGGCAGGCTCAGGCGGCACACGTAACCGCTGACCTGTGTGTGTGTGTGTGTGTGTTTGAGTGTGTGTGGTGGGGTGCGTGTGTGTGTGTGGTGGTGGTGGGGCAGTTGGTTTGTGTGGAGGAGGAAACGCGCGTCAGGCAGGCTCAGGCAGGCTCAGGCGACACACGTAACCACCAACCTCTGTGTGTGCGTGCGTGTGCGTGTGTGTGTGTGTGTTTGCGCGTGAGAGTGTGTGTGTGTGTGTGTGTGTGTGTGTGTTTGAGTGGGTGTTGTGGGTTGCGGGTGTGTGTGTGGGGGGGGAGCAGTTGGTGTGTGTGGAGGAGGATACGCGCGCCGGGCAGGCTCAGGTGGCACACGTAACCGCCGACCTGTGTGTGTGTGTGTGTGTTTGTGCATGTGTGGGTGGTGTGCGTGTTTGTGTGTGTGGGGGGGGCGGGGGTGGGGGAGTGGGTGGGTGGGTGGGGGGGGGTGGTGGTGGTGTGTGTGGAGGAGGACACACGTCGGGCAGGTTCTGACACACGCAACCACCAAATTGTGTGTGTGTGTGTGTGTGTGTCTGCGTCTGCTGTTGTCGTTGTTGTTGCTGTTTTTGCAGTGGCGTTGCGTTCAGAATTTCTAGGTGCACCAGGCAAGCTCGGGTGGCACACGCAGCAACCCACCTATGTGTATGTGCACTGTCTCGCACTCTCCTTCTTTCTCTCACCCACTCACCCTTTTTGGTATTTTGTGCAACCATAGCTCGGCTGCACCGAGCGCCTCCAGTCGCACACACACGCACACACGCACACACACACACACACGCTCACATGCACACATGCACATACACACACACACACACATACACAAACACGCACGCACACACACCCTCTGGTCCTTTGCGTACTCATAGCTTGGCTGCACCCAGCGCCCCCGATCGCACACACAAACACACACACACACAAATACACACACACACAAAACACACACAGACACAGACACACACACACACACAAACACACACGGACACACACACACACGCACACACACAGACACATACACACACACACACACCCTCTGGTCCTTTGCGTACTCGTAGCTTGGCTGCACCCAGCGCCTCCGGTCGCACACCTGTGCACACACGCAAACACACATTCGGGTTGTGCAGTGTGGTCGGCAGCACGCGGGGGGTAGGGGGGGGGGGGGGGGGGGAGGGGCCATGCACACACATGCAGAGACGGGGCAAGCACACGAGCACGCGCCAACAAAACACACACACATCCACACACACACACGCACACACAAGCACGCAAACATGCGCACACACACACACACGCACACACCCAGGTATACACACCTCTTATCAGCTGTTGCACGTTGCTCGTGTCCTGAGCTGCGCTACCCATGCCCATGCCCATAACTAACACACACACACACACACATGCACACGCACACACACACCTCCTTCAGCTGCTGCACGTTGCTCTTGTCCTGAGCTGCACTGCCCATGCCATGCGCGTGCATGCCAGCAGCAGCAGCAGCTGCGGCTGTGCCTACTGAGCTGCCATCAGTGGTGCCCTGCAGTGTGTGTGTGTGTGTGTGTGTTTTGCATGTGTGTGTGTGTGTGTGGGGGGGGGGGGGGGGGTGTATGTGTGTGTGTGTGTGTTCGCGTGTTTGTGCGTGTGTTTCAATTTAATGTGTTAATCCACACTCCCCACACCTGCGAGGGCGACCACCCCTGTGACGCAGATGCCGCGGCCGACACTCCGACTCTCGCCCGCTTTGGCGCACGCCCGCTGAGCGCAGCCGCCAGCGCGTCTGCGAGAGCCTCTGCATCTCCGCCCCCTCCTCCGCCCCCTCCTCCTCCTCCGTCCCCTTCTCCCCCTTCTCCCTCCCCCTCGTCTCCTCCCCTTCCTCCGCCTCCCCTGCCAATTGCGCCAAATGTGCTGCCGATGCCGCCCCTGTGTTGGTGTGTGCGCGGTGTGGGGTTTGGGGGGGCAGATTTCATGGTTCAGGATTCAGAAACAAGAGGGTTTTACAATCACAGGCCGGCGGTCACAATCAATTCCAAAGTTCCAGCAGGATCAATCAGACACAGCAGGCACAGGGCCCACCAAAAAGGTCAAGCTACAAAAGTAGCCCACAGTAGCGCCACCCACACTAGGTGGTGGGCGCCAAGCAAGCAGCACCGCAAGCCAGGCACCACACTCAGCCCTGATTCAGGGTGCAGGGTGCAGAGTTTAGGGCGTTCAGACACTTGAACCCGCATGCACTCACACATGCACGCACATGCACAGCACAGCACTGCACAGAAAATATGGCACAGTAAAGCACTTGAGCATGCACGCATACACATGCACGCACACGGTGTGTGGCACACCCATACACACCCATACACACACACACACACACACACACACTCGACATACATACACACGACACACACACACACACATGCGCGCGCGCACACACACATACACGAACGCACACATACGCACACACACACACGCACACACATAAACCCGCTGCTGGCGCG